>UCOL01001489.1:0-36143 GCA_900474335.1 Ormyrus nitidulus
AACATCAAATCGTTGTTGATTTGATAGCAGATTTTGAGTGCTTTAATTTGATTACAATTTGTCGTTATTTCAACTACCGTTTTTTCTCAGTGTAACTTTGTACGATTAACAATAACATTAAACTTTTAATCATTCTCTCATTCGCCCGCCACATTTTATCAAAGCCGACTCGACGCCCCGCCATCTCTCCGCGGGCGCACAGGGGCCTCGACATTCGCAAAACCGAGCTCGTTAACAATGTCTCCCCCGATGCGCGCGTATAGGCAAGCATTTGAGGCTTCCCCGTCACGCAACAACGTCGAGCGCGCTGCCGATCTAATTACGCGCGCAGTGGCTGCGCGCATACCGCGACGAAAATCACGCTCATAATCGAAGCTGCGACGACGCTCCGATCATCGGGGACAGCCGTAACTTTCGCGAGGCGCGCGCGGCAGTTTAATGCCGCGAGAGAGAGAGAGAGAGAGAGAGGAGTGCACTTGGAATCGAGGGCTGTAAAGGTTTTACGCCGCCGCCGCGAGAGAGAATGGATGCGGTCGTTTCTGCGGCCGTGTAATCCTTTGTTGCTTTCTGGAATTTGAGGATGTAGATTTTGATGAGTGCTTTCCAAGGAGGAGTTTAACAGAGATTTCGCTGTACGGGGATGTCTGGGCGCTGTATGCAGACCGATTTAATTTATTGAAATTTCGGATTACATGTAATGTCAAAATGGGACGTTTGGGATATAGTTATTCATTTTGGTCTTGTTCTGCAATCGATAAATCGGTGGAATTGGGCTCTAGAAACAAAAAGTCAACTAAATATCGCTTTCCCATTAATTTTTTTTCAGCTGAACTCGCCAAAACTTGGCACCTCGTCCCCCGCCACCCTCCGCGCAAAGCACTCGAGCAAAATCACCGAAAACCCCGGCGCGACGTCGACGCAGAAATTCGCCGAAGAAATCGGGCTGCCGCGCGCTCGCAAGGTTAAAGCGGCCGTAAAATGCTCGCCGGCATCCCGGCGCAGGCAGCTGTTCCCCCCGTCGCTCGCGTTTAGCGTCGTTAGCGCGATTACGAGAACGCGCATATTCATACGAGGGGAGGAGGCCCCCAGGGGGGAGGAGGAGGAGGTGGAACGTGCCCGAGAACCTTATCGCGCGCAGGTGGCAGCGCGCGCGCGCGGCGACGGTGCTCCCCGCGGTGCACTGCACGCCGCAACAGTTTGCGATGACCCTTTTTTTTTTTGCTGCTGCTGCGGCTGCTGCTGCCGAGAAAAAGGCGCTTTTTGAAGTTTCGAGGCTGCGCGTGATGGGTTACTCGAAAGCGACCGATCGAGATAAGGCCCGAGCTACGCGAAATGTGTATAATTTTGTTCGAGGGTTCGTTTCTGCGAGGGAGAATAGTTATTTTCGACGATAAAAATGTAACATTTTCAGATCTCGCTTTGCCAAAGTAAAATATTCCCGCTACGTGATTATACGCTTGTTTTTGTTATTTTAAGTAGCCGCAAATGGACGAGAAATCGGTCGGCACACGTCGGCAGCGAAGTTCTTGTTTTTATTATGTACTTTGCCAATGCAGAATTATTATGTTCTTATATCGTGATTGAAGTAGGCGATTTTCTCTACCAGGAAGAGATTATTTTCTAGCTGGAAATCGAAGTAAAAAAAATCCCGACCAGATCGCTCTGAGCTATTGAGACATCAATTCCAATTTGAAACGCTCGCCCCTTTTACGAGCGGCTCTTAAACATGAAAAATCAGTCGAGCTGCCACGTGCAGGCATCGAATTATGTAACCGCAGAAACGCTGATTTCCCATGCAAATCAGGACAAAACAACCCTATGTAAATCGCTACTTTTACCGGGTAGTCCCTCCCCTCGGACCCGCCGCCCGAAAGAAAATAAATAATTTATGCACACTTTGCATAATTGATTTATTCATGTTTTCGATAAAGACTCCGGGCTCATTATGCAAAATCGCGCCGGACAGAAAGCCCAGAGCCATCCTCCATAAAGTACTGTGTTGCAGCTCCTCCGTCGCCGGTAATCCATACATCGTATTAACCCCTATATAATATACTGCCGTCCGCGTAAAATAAGAGTCCTCGCGATAAGCATCGTTCCTATACACAGACGTCGCGAGTATATTTGTCGGGGGGGCGGAGGAGGCGAATTAAAAGCTCCCGGAGCTTTTTCGCGAAGCGAAAGGCACTGTAAGCGCATTACCGGCCTGCAAGGCGGACTGTAAGGAGGCAAACGCAACGAGACGTGTATCCAAACGTGCTGCGAGAGATTTATCGGATTTTCGGAGAATTCAATGCTCGCCGCGATTCTCCCGGCGAGCCTGACTTTATACGCATCGAATGATATATATACATGACGGTAATCCGCTAATGCTGCCGTGAAGATGCCGTTTTTCCGGCGAGTCAGACGGGCAGATTTTTCAGCTTGTCATTGCGCGAGGAAAATCGGACGGTAACCAGTTTTTTTATCAGCTGCGCGCGCGCGCGCGCGTTTAGTTTTTGATCAAGGAGTTGATAAATCAGCTGCCGCGACCGCTCAGGGACCTAATTATGCGCGGATGTTTAACGGAGTTTTGACTTTCTTTACTTCTTAATCCAAACGATCTAGTAACCTCGTAACTCGGATTATTTCAGTAAATAAGTAATTTATAACGAAAAACGTCGATGCTTAATTCACTGCAGAGTAAATTTAAATAATTGTGAAATAAAAGCTTAAACATCGATAAAAGTGTAGTGTCTTAAACCCTCGCTGGAGTTCAGCTTCATCTGTCGCCTTGACTATCCCGAAAGAAAATCAGTCCCCGCCAAAGTCTGTGTTAAACCTCGAATAATCCTCCGCCGTCGTACCCACGCAGCGGCAAATCCACGCGGTGAAAACGCATTCGCGTCAACTCTCCGCTTCGCGGAACTCGCTTGCCGAAGCTCGCCCAGAGCCTAAAACAACAGGCAGAACGCGCAGCCTCAGAAAGAAAGAGAAGAAACAGCTTAAGACGTTAAGTCCTCGGCGCGGGGCTATCTCGGCTCATAATCGACATCGCGGCGAGAGAGCGATATCGCTTCCGACTTGCGCCGGGCAATTTCCCCGCTCGCGCGCGCGTCTTCTGCTCCGCTCTCTCTCTCTCTCTCTCTCTCTCTCTCTCGCCTGACGAGTTTTCAAGGAGCAGAAAAAAGGAGAGCCCAGCCGCGCGGCTGACCACCGGTGTTTTATTTACTTCCTTCGAGTGCGCGCGGCACATAAATCCCGCGGCTTTTGTCACTTTTATGGTTTTCGCGCTGCACTTCTTGCGCGGCCCTTTTTTGCGCGCGCGCGCGCGCCGGTCTTTACGACCGAATGTGGCTTAAATCAGGGGGGTCGAAAGAGAGAGTCTTTTTTCGGCGAGATGCCGCCCGCTTTTTGCTGAGATTTCGCTTTTGACAAAGTTATGCGCGTGCTTTGTTGGATGCTTTATTCTTGAAATCAGGCTATTTGCATAACAGCCGCTTGGGTGAGCAAACGTTTTTCGAGGAGGACCCGCAGAATTTCAGTTTTTAGTCGGGAATTTTTTGAAAAAATACTCATCTATATTTATTTAATTTTCAAATATTTTGATTGCTGATAGTAAATTTTTTTAAAACACAATCGTCTAATGAAAAATTATAATATATTTTTATACATTAAAAATGAATTTTAAGAGTAGCTTTATCAGAGTACAACAAAAGACGTAAAGGAGAAACTAGCGAAAAACAACATCGAGCCGCAGTTGTCATTCAACGAAGCATCGCGCCCCTAATTAAATCCCCATCGCAGAATTCCGTCTCCTCCAACTTTCCCCCGGCGGCACTTTTAAAACCCAATTACTCGATGCCGAAAAGCGAATTATCCAAAGTTTCGCCTTGGGCCGCGCATCAAACCGAATACGTTCCCGCGTCGCATCGGCCTCGCAAAGGCCTCGATTATCGCGCTCTCTCTCTCTCTCTCTCCGCGGCGTGTGCTCAGCGAGCTCCGAACTCCGCGCGGCGCGTCGGTTCCTTCTCAAAATATTTGCGCCCTGGCAACGTCGGCAAAAATTAATTTGCCCGGGTGGTATATAATCGACGCATTTCTCGCCTCGGCACCCTGCGCAAACGGCGAAAGCCGCCGCCAAGGAGCGAGACGAGCTGCGCCCTTTGGCAAACTCCGTGGGCGAAGTTTCGCGTGCAGCCCCGCGGCAACGATAAACACCGAGAGCGCCGAGGCAAAGCGCCGCGCGGATAACCGCCCGCCTGTCGGATAAAAAGCTATAGAGGGGGAGTTTGCCGCCGCGTATAATTCGCTAATGCCGAACAAGTACGCCTCGCGATCCTTTTTTACTCGAGTGGAGCGGAAGATTGTTTGGAGTCGTCTTTGAGGGGCGCATTGTATCCTTTTCATTTTCAGTGCAATAAGATGTCTTGTACTACACGAAATGTAGTTAATTAATGTAATAAAGGAATTTCTTGGAAAATATGTACTTTACATAAATATAGCTACTGCGACTGACATTAAAGTAATGAAGAACAAATTTTTTATAACACGTTAGTTTGTATACAGCAAACCTTAAATAAGGCGTTAGCAAATTTGTTTTAAAATACGGAGCCGTAATACAATCTTTCTAAATTAGTTTTCAAAATGATCCCTCTGGGAAAAGATTTTATATGAAACTGACAAGTTAAATAATTCGAGACTACTACACAGCTATATAGCTGTACAGGACTTAGCGATTTTCATCAGCGCCAAAGCAATCCAGAATGAAGCTTCGCACGCTGTAATCTTCCTCGCGCCACAAAACTACAAAATCAAATCTCTTAATCGAGCGCCTCGCCAGCAAAACAAGAGCAAACGCCCTCCAGAATTACTTTCATTCCCATAAACGAAGCCCACACTCAAGTCTACCGAGCAACAAGACTCGTCCGCCTCTTCGATCAGCACTTACCATCGAGAATACACATTAGAGAGATGAGGCCCCGAGCGCCGGCCGTTCCTGCGCTCATAATCGCCGGCTAGACGTCGACTAGAGGAAAATAAAGCCATCGTTAAGTCATCAAACCGGTGTACGTACGTACACGGCGGCGGCAGCTCCGGAAGGGGGAGTCGCGCGAGGCGCAAGAGCTCGGATTTACGGCTGGCGTTCGTTTTTATTAAACACTCGATTATTCGAATCGGCCAGGGTCTTTATTGCCCGATTAACATGCCCGATAAAATTGAGATTCAGCGCCGAGTGTCGGGACAGTGGGAAAGCTGCATTATCTTTGCGCTTTGCGGTAGCGTTTGTCGAGCCGAAGGTATAGTAGGCTGTAATGTGGTTTATGCGTGTTTCGTGTTGGAATCGATTAGCTGGGAAATTATGGGAAAAACTCTCGCCTGAATTGCGGGCTCCGCGGTAGGAGTGGCGCGGAAATCTTATCGGGAGCTGCTTGACTTGCGGACGTTTATAAGATGTACGTATAGATTTAATTGCGGGAATCAAAATTTATTTACTTTTTTTAAGAGTTTCGTTTAATTCCTGAAGTTTTTATTAAAATTTTGTTAAAGTATAGACATTGTACAACGGAATAAGATTCCCAAAAAGTTTCTGGCATATTTTCAATTCAATTTTCTCCGAGTTAAGTTCGTCGGTTACGCAAACGCAGAAGAGACAATTATTCGTAAAGAAAACATTTTCAACTAAAATCTCACACCCGGAATAACAATGAACCCTCCGCGCCATCGTTCGAAGAAGCCAAAACTCTCAAACAAAAGATCCGGACTCGGGACCTTTATCAGCCTCGTTCTCCTCGCTTCTCGCGAAGATCCCGGAATCCCAAACACGTTTAGCCAATAAAGATAGCGACACCTTCTCGCGCGGCAAATGAATTATCCTCACGGAATTATCTGCCGAGGGGAAGATAATTTCGGGGGCCCGCCCCTCGAACAAACATAGATCCCCGCGTGTAAAAAAAAAAATGCGCGCTCTCTTCCTCGTTTCCGCGTAATATTCATCGGCAATGAATCAAGCTGAGATTGCGGCGCCCTTTTCCCCTGCGCCGCTTTATCTTGGATATCGCTTTTGTCTTGCGTAGGGGCCGGCTGATTTCCACGACCCGGAATACGCCGAAAAAGACATTTGTTACTCTTAACTCCTTTTCCGGACGCGTTAGTTTCTCGATGCGCCGCATCTTGCCGAGACTCTGCCGGGGGATTCGATAAAAAGTCGCGGAAATAGGAGTATCTTGCGGGAGCCATCGATGTTGGAAGTATTTTATAGTCTTATAAGAGCGCGACTGTGTTCTTTCAAGAGTGGCTTTTGCTTTCGAGTGCATCGCCCTTAATTTTCGAGATATTTTTTCGTACAATGAATTGATGCTCGCAGCTTAAAAGGTAGTGAAATTATAAAATTTTGTCTTTAAGTTACTTTAAAAAAACATTGCGTTATTGCACAACCAAGCAGCATTTAGTGTAAGGTAAAGAGCGAGGAAAATTTAATTTACAAATACAGCATTCTCGTGTTAGGTTCAAGATAACAATTCTAAGAAAATAGAAAAGAGTACGAAAGATAAAGTGACAAAAACGTACAAATTGAAAGGTAGGAAACAACACAGCTTTCACCATACACTCGGCAAGATTGCTTTTATGATATGCCAATATTCTGTGTTCGCATTTGCATTGCATTATATCAGATTTAATTATTTTATTTTAGGTATGCATATTTGAGCGATAAATTAAATACTTTCAAATCTTCGATTTCGAGCTGCACGTACATTTTGTAATTCGTTCTTTTAGTACGTTATCAGACTCTGTTACGTAACTTTTTACAATTCAACGATAAAATAATTTTCAGAAAGAAATGATCATCGGCAATTCGATTTCTAATTACTTTTACCGCCGCAGAAAGATAATTAAAACATTATACCTTCTGAAATGAAATTTCCAAAAAAAAAAAACTCAATTTCGCTTATCAAGTTACTTCCAACGTCCATCATAAATAAGGAACAATATTACGCCGCAGCCTAAAAGCAACTCCAAGGAGGTCGGCCATTCTACGTGCCCCCGGCAAAATTATAAACTCGCTGTGCACTCTTCCCCCCCATCCAGCGAGAAAAAAGCAAACATTAATAAAAAAGAAAAAAAGGGGGGGGGGAAGAAACGAAAATCGGGCGCGCGCGCGAAATAGAAACGCCTCGGCGGCGGCGGCCAGCCGTCCCGCTACGTGATCGGAATGCAATCGACCGCGGCGGTCCGCGCAAAGTTCGATCATAAATCCACGTTTATCGGGAGGCGGCGGCAGCGGCGGGCCAAGACAAGAAAATTTTCCGGACCTCTTATTCCGCCAAGGAGCCGCGCAATGGAAAAAGGAGAGCACCGCGCGCGCGCACAGCTGTGCACTTGCGAGAGTGCACTTTTTGCTCGCGCCGGACCGAGGGTTTTTTTTTTTGTATAATTTCGGCGAAAGTGTATTGGGAGCGGAAAAATTTGGCGGAAATTAAATTTTTCCTGGCACCCCGCGGAAGAACGGAAGGAGTTGACCTGGAAGATTCGCTGAAATAAGGCGATCGAGACTCTACGTGTGGCTTTAAATAAAACCCGAGGGTGTTAAAGAGTTTTTTGCAAAAGAGCTGGATTATTTCTATATGCTTTTGCTATCGTACCGCCTGTTTAATTCAGTGAAAACTTGAGGCAAAATTTTATTATTCTTTGAGATTATGTTAAAGTTTATTAGATTCTTCGTTCAAGTAGGAAGTTACGTAGTTTGGGTAACGTACTTGAGATTTTCGAGCTTTCGGATGAGGAATAGTTTACCGTGATTTCCTGTGATTTCATTCAAATTGCGCAGTGCATAGAGTGTAATTAGACTTACATTAAAAATTTAATAACAGCATTATTTTGGAAACTTTACCAATCAGCTGCGAACGAAGCATGATAATTGGAAAGAAAAAATCTCAAGCAGAAGGGACGAGGAAGAATCGCAGGAGAAAGAGAAAGAGCAACTTTACCGAGGGCTACGGAAAGTCGCTCGAATGTGACCGGCGGCATCAAAGTTAACTTTGCAGCCGCGATCTTTAAAAAGACCGTCGCTCCGCTCGAAAGAAACTTATCGCTGAATATGACGATAATCGCGAGTCGAACGCGAGAATTTCAATGTTATTGACTCTCTATCTCTCTCTCTCTCTCTTTCCCCCGCCAGTCAAACGGGGAGTGCGCGTGCCTTGAAAAACTCCCAAGTCCGATAAACTTTTTACCTTCCGCTGCAGAGCGCGGGAGAGAAATAAAAGCGAGAGAAGGAGAGGGGAAAAGAGTCGAAAAAGAAGCCCGAGGATCGTTTCGCTTGGCGGCGAGAAAAAAATGGCGTCGTTTTGTAAGTTGTATTTTATAGAAAGCGGGACTTCGCGGGAGCCGAGCGATAGGGAAAATCTAAGAGAAACGTTTGAAAAAGGATTGAAAGGTGCAATGAATCCTTTATGAAAAGGAAATTTAAGACGTGATCGGGTTGTTTATGGCTTTGAAAAACACGTTTTGCTCGTTTCCTGGTTATTTACTTGTAAAATACATTTTGTAAAATAAGCATTGCAGATATGAAGAAAACTGTTTTGAAAAAATAAAATTGCTATATTTTTAAAAATCCGATATTGCATCTCTGATGGTACGAAAATTAAGTCAATTTAAAAAAATCATTGAATCAAAACTGATATACGTAATAAAAATGAAAATTTTTTTCATCTCTGTTTTCTCTTCATTAAAATGAAAAATTATATGGAGTTAATTAAAGTAATCAAGAGATTGAAGATGTTGTTAAATGAAAACATCAAAGTATCATTTCATATTTTGCAATTTTATAGACGCTTCAAAATTTCGAATAATCTAAAAAGAAATCAATTTTAATTTTACATTTGAATAAATAAACATATTTAAATATTTATTGAGAATTCGTATATTAATTACGCACCCATAAAAATTCATTAATAAATACGTAAAACAATCTAAATTTCTCCAGTTGTATAAAATAAAAACTTATCACAGTTCCGAGCGCGAATCAGAAATAGTCAAAAATTCATTCTCGCGCGTAGGGCAAAATTTCCGCGCGCCGCACCTCCATTTGCTCGTGCAGAAAAATTACCTACGCGCGAAAATAGCACAAGCGCCCAGCTTCCGAAATGTTCCCACGCAATGCATTGCTAAAGCGACAAGCGATACCCGCCGCGCAAAATTTCCATAGCGAAAACATTTATTCCCGCGGTGCCTGCAAAAACCGTTCGGTAAAAAATCTCGGCGGCTACCCAAAAAAGAAAAAAGGAAAAACAAAAGAATCGAGTCAATAGACGCTTTCGGCAAACACATTTCGCGCATGCAAATAAAGCCCTCTCCGCGTAAAGACCGAAAAAAGCCAGTCCTCCTCCAGCCGCGATTCCATTTCAACCAGAGCTATAAAATAAAAGAGTGAGAGAGAGAGAGAGAGAGAGAGAGAGAGAGAAAGAAGAGAGGAGTAGCCGATTGGAGTGTATCGGTAAATTTTGCGGACCGCGAAAAACGTTGTACGAATAAGCGCCGGGACAAAGTGCTCGAGAAACTCCTCGGATGGATAACATTCGAGTGGGAGATTCTGTTATAGGACAGAGAGCACAGGTGGATACATGGTGGAGTGCCGCGCGAACGCAAGATTAAAAGGGCGCGAGAAATTTGAATTTGCAGTGCAGCTCTCGTGGAAAATCGAGGACCGCTGCCGCTGCTGCTAAGCCGAGAGCCGATTTGTACATTTTAAATTGGATTTGATTTGATTTTACGCGCGGCTCTTAAACGAAGCCTTTTCGGTCTTCAGCTATTTGAGCGCGTCGATGTAATTTATTTTTGGAAATTGAAATTAAAGTCGAACTATAGTTTTCGAACTGGATTTATTTTTCATGGGAGGCGAATCCGTTTTCGAACTTATTAAAAAGAGATTAACAATAATTTTAACTTTAGTTTTTCATGTGCTAAATACAGACTATATTGCAGACGATGGAATAGAAATTATTAATGTTTGTTTAACAGCGCGGAAAATCTATAAATTCTTCATGTATAATAAAATAAAACTATATCCTAATATATTGTACAGGAGTTTGCTCGTTCGCATAATTAAAAAAATTAAATTACACATCCTAAAAAGGAACATAAAAAGCAGGCAAATAACACATATAATACCAATTGTAAAAGCACTCACGTTCCGGTACACAAGTGGGCGTCGGGTGATTCCATCCGTCGGCGGTGCAGGTGAGTATCTTGTGGCCCTTGAGTCTGCGGCCGCGCTCGCACGAGTAGACCGTCTGCAGCGAGCCGTCCTCGACGACGCGCTCGCGCACCGAGCCGTACTCCGGTGGCTGGACGATCGGGCAGTGACTCCGCGCGCCTGCAAAACCAAACGGATATTTGTCCTGTTATTCGACGCTTGGAGGCAGACGGGGCTTCGCGCGCTGCTCGGGGTGTATTATATGTATGTGCGTCGAGCTTCGATTATGTGGGTCACGGGTGGCGCGCGGTTTTATATATATATATATATATGCACGAGTCGTCCTCGAACTTTGACGACTGTTAAAGAAGTCAGTCGTTTGTGATTCGAGGCTTTTGCGCTTTAAAACGATGAAGTTTTATGTAGGTCGCAGCGAAGTTAACTTTTACTTTTTAAAACTGAGAGTTGTGCCGAGGCTGAGTTCGGACTGTCTTCTTATTTGGTTTTCGAGAAGGAACGTTATTGGTTTGCTTTTCGTTATCGACTCGAGGCAAAGTTAATATTGAATAATCAAAATTTTACCCATATCATGAACTACAAAGTAATTTATAAATAAAAATTTCAGAAATGAATAAAGCTCCTCCTCGACGATCGGTGTTTTTAATGTTAATCATCAGTATTCGAGAAAGAAATAAAAAAAAAAGTTTAGCTTTAAAAGCCGTCGCTTTTATCAGCACAAAAAGCCGCACAAATATCTCAAGACTATAGGCGGCAGTACGAAATCCTACTATGAATGCAAGTTTTACGAGCGGCGGCGCAACGAAGACGGAAACCGTCCTCTGCAAAAACATGAAAAATGCACGGCGGCACAATGAGAGACAGAATAGACTTCGACTGACCGGATTGAAAAGAGAATGGAACTGGAAAATCTATGCGCGCCGCTGAAAGCCATGAAATATACACACTTTGGAGTTTTCAAAATGTAAATTTTTCTTATAATGGCTCGACCGAAATCTCATTAATAAATATGGAACAGTTTTCCATTATTTTCTGAACTTTGATGCATTAATAATTTGTAACTTAAATCTACAATTAAATAAAGTAAATTATGAATTATTCTGGCATATCCTCGTTACTGCGAACGTAGAAATCTTTAAACTTTTAAAGCTTTACGATTGCAATTGTCTTCCTAATTTTTTTTTTTCAGTGCAATTCATAAAATAAACAGTTTTCTTCATACTGTCAATTTTTGAAATTCTTTGAAAAATTTAAAACCCTATTTTAAGAGGAATGTTACATTTTTTTAAAAAGTGCACAGCTTCTTTTATTTTTATTTATTAAAAGTCTAAAGGAAATGCTCAGAATTATATTTACCATCTCGAATATGTTGGTATAAAACGCAAACTACATTTCGTGTCAGTGCCTCGCCGAAGTAAAACATTTTACACAAACATCTTTCAATCGAGCAAAACGAGAAGCCGTCACACGGCGATTGGCAAAAAAGCCCTTCGCGTGCGAAGGTTCCAGAATTCAATTCATAAAAGCCGTTGAACAAACGTGCCCTAGAAAATTACACAACGTTCCTTTGACTTAGCAGGAACGAAAAAGCCTTATATACTTTGTACATTAACGCAAACTTTTGAAAGAAGTTCCGCCGCAAATCAAATTTATCAAAGGAGAAAGAGAGAGAGAGGGCTCAAAAGCAAAATGCGGCTTCCATTATCAGCGATCGATCACTCCTCCCTTAAACACCCTCAAGTATTTCCGCAGTGAAGCAGCGAAACAAGCTCGAAATGAATTTCCCGTCCGCAAAGTATTTCCTCGCTGCTCCGGCTATCGGCGGGCTTTTCCAACGGCTCATCGAGAGCTCCGGCAAAAAGGCCCGGGACATCGGCTTGCAACACACGAGGCGGAGAAACAGACTCTCGGCGCGCGGACAGCCGTGTCGGGAATCCGAGATCGATCGCGGCTTGTAAGTGCCCCTCTCTCTCTCTCTCTCCTTCGGGCGGGATGCCGGTCGCGATAAGGAGGGGGAGGGGGGGGGGCGCTTTTTATACGCGCCTTACTTACGCACGATCGCGCCGTGCCGACTAATTGATCGCCTAGTTTTATATGCGAGCCCCGAGAAGACGCAGGCGGAATTAACACGTCGAGATATCGGAGGCGCAGCTGCAGCAGCAGCCGCCGTCTCTCTCTCTCCCTTTCTTATTAAGCCCCGCGTTTTTACGAGCGGCCATTGAATTTTTTCAGAGGATAAGAGAGAGAGAAAGAGAGGCGCTGGCGCGCATAATAATAAATGCCCCGATAGATGGTTTTTCGTTTTTCGCTTGTGTCTGGGGGAGCGAGTGGAATTAACTATGAATGGCTTGTTTATTCCCTCGATTGAGCTACGCTGATTATTTCTAGATGCTATTTTAAGGCCGCTGATAAACTGTCGCGGAGAAATTGGAGTTTAATGCCGGTAATCAAAAAGTAAAGCATTTTTATAAACGAAAGGAGTTGCAAATTGAAAAGGATTCAAATTTCGAAGAATCCCGTTGGAATACGCAGAAACGCGAAACTTACTTCATCAATTATTTATGAGCTCGAAAAATCCTAACTTTAGGGAAAAAAAAAATATAATCGCAAATCAGTTTAATGGATGGAAATACGCGGACATTGAAACTCGCCCGCAGAAAGCGCACTATTGTTTCATAAAATATTTATTTAAAATCAAAGTCGCAATCAGCCTCCCCCGTCGCAAAATGTACGCGTATAATCATCATAATATCGATAACAATCAGCCGATTGTTGAATATTCTATCGGGGCATTATAGAATTTGCATATAACGAAAGCGCGGCGAGTCCGAATTTGTCGCATTCACCGGCGCAAACATTGAATAAGCACAAAGCTGCACAATCATTCCGAAAACACTGCGTAACATTGTGCGCTCAAATTGAACTTGAAATTACATTTATCCCCTCGTTCTCGGTCCTCTTTATCTCTCACTCTCCGCGCGCGAAATAACCGCGAAAACTAATCCCGCCGAGCAAACACCGCTCGAAATTTCTAAAAACAATCCGGCCGCCGAGCCGAGGCTCTTTAACCGGCAAATAAAAGCCGTCCTTCGTCGGAACGGAACGGACGCCGAGTCTAATACAGCAATTCGCGCGCGTACAATATTCCGTCGTCAAATAAATCGTATCGACCATGTTCCGCCGCTCTCCGCCCATTGGTTATTGTAATTGCCGCGCGCGCGGGACATGTGCAAACTTTTCAATGATTCGCGCTCGGCCGGTCATTCATTACGCAAACGATCGCTCAATGAATGCCGCCGCCGCCGCCGCCGCCGCCGCGTTAACGACTGCCAGGGCGCAAGCCAAGCTTTAATAACCCTCCTCTTCTCTTTTCGGTTCCATTAATCAGCGCGCGAACGCGGCGGCTGCATCCGAATGTATCGGGAAAAAACGACCGGCGATGTAAGCACGAGGTCGAAATAAATTCGGAGTATTGGAAAAAGTGCTCAAAATTAGAAAAGTATTACGAGGAATACTTTTCGGATGGACTTTCATTTTTAAACTATCTGCCGGGCGAATAAATGCGAGGGAAGCATTTTTTTTTTTTTAAGTATATACGTAATTATTTCTATTTTAAGTAATGGATGAACAAAGACTTTTGTAATTTAATTATGATTTTTGTGGAAAAGCTTTTAACGAAGCGTATAACTAGCGTAATTTTGTAAATGAAGGCTATACATATACATAAATTAAGTTCTTCAATCATTAACTTTGTTGATAATTAATGGAATATCCATGTAAAGCATGTAATGTCAATAGTTGGAATAATTACAGTGCTTGAACAAATTTTAGAGTATCAAAGAAAGATAAAAATAAGTAAAAATGGTTCGTCTTGTTCAAAACTATGGTTTTATACAATTATGGGAGGTAAATATAGAAAAGTACATGCTGTAATCGTCTTTACATAAATCAAACAAAGAGCACTTTAAATTTCGAGCCGAACATTTCAAATTCTGGGGATAGATATTCTTCCAGGAAGGCACTTTTAACCTACATTTTCTACCACCAGCAATAAAAAAATATAAACCTACGTATATAGAAAAATTGTCAAGGAAAAGTAAATTTCTGATGAAATCATATTTTCTCTTAGACATACTACGCAGCATTAGCAGCCAAAAATCCACTTGCAAAACCAAGAAAACATCTTAAAAGTTAAGCTAGCCTTCTCCCCCAACAAATTTGCTTTCTGACTAAATAAGCAGCAAAAAATAGGACCGGGGCGGAAATCCCGGCTATCCTTTTAATGTGCAAAAAGCGCGCAGAAAGGCTCTCGGGGACAAAAAAATTTCCTCTCAGCGGTTTCGGGCTTTATGATCTTCGCCGGGGAGAAGTGATAAAACGGGAAGGCTGGGCCCTTTTGACGAAGCGCGCCGCGCGCGGGATTTCGAAATTACGCGCGCGTCCGCATCTCGACCGCGGCGCGATTTTGCGAAATTATAATTACGAGCGTCGAGCGCCGTTTCACGCTCTGTCGATTTATTTTGCGCGGAGCTCGAAAATTTAAATCAATTACGACGCGGGCTCGCTTTTGAATTGTAAAGTGCATCGGAAATTGAATGCAGAATTGTAAAATATGTGATGATGGCCTGTTTATGGAAGTATATATAAATTAATCATGGAAATAAAATGGAGCAAGTAATGCGTAATGTTAAAGTTTATTCGTTTTTGTAAAATCAGTGGGCTGAAATATTTACTCGTTTTATTGGAATTTTATTAAAAATATTTATCATGATTAAACCAATATATACTTTATATGAATAAAAACGTCCTTTGATTTCGTTAAAATCGACTTTATCAATTCATCAACTTGTCCTATAATTAGCCCAGCTTTTCGAACCAATAAATCCAGGCCGCCTGAACTACCCGCCACCATTACTCACCTAAAAATCACCTGCAATTAACCCACTTGCTCCAGAAGTCGAAGCCTCCCTTCCTCCGTACAGCCAACGACGAAAACATCGGAAATAGGCTTTGTATATTTTCGGAGATTCCGCAATTTCCCGAGGGCGCGCGCGAACACGAAGCCGCATTAGCTCGTTGACATTAGGCCGCGCGAAGTCGGTTAGGCCCTCTCACCCCGATATAATCCAACGGGGGCGGCTCGTGTCCCCGCATAATCGAACGATAAAAGCACCGAGCTCGATTCAGTTAATTAAAGCCGCCGATCGTAATTTCCGCGCGCCTCCAATAACGCATTCCGCTTACGCGACCTGTACGCGGAGCGTTCCGAGAGAGAGAGAGAGAGAGAGAGAGAGAGAGCGCGGCGCGGCGCGGTAATAATCATTCGCGCGTTCGTTTACAGGACGATAATTCAGGACGCGCGGCGAGGATGTGCGGTTAGGAGTATGCTAATGAGATGGGAATAAGGTTTTGTTTGCCCGATGCGCCGCGCGCGGTCACCGCGGAGATGTAAATTGCGCGCCGACGCTGCCGAGAGTTTGGGGGAACGGTAGTCTCGAAGGTTCGGAGCTGCGCCTTTGGAAATCACTTGGATAAGGCAAATGTGAGCCAGATTTTCGCTTTGGAATTCCGTGATCTAGATAAATTTATCTAGTACACTCGAGGAGCCAAGGTTTGTAAAATTTAGAAAATTATTTGTAAAAATTACCAACCTAGTTGGTAAAGGGATCACAGACTACGAGGATAAAAATTTTTACCAACTAGACTGGAAAAATTATAAGCTGGTTGTTAAAAATTACAAGCCACAATCGCAACAATTACAAATATTTTTGTAAATTTTACAAACCTTGGCTTCTCAGTATAGAATTATAATAAATATAATAACTAAGGTTTTTTGTTTAAATAATTTTCACCGTTTGAACCAGGTAGTCTTAAAAAAATCAAATTATAGTTTCGCATCGCACCTTTTAAATTAGCATGTTCCCAAGCGTCATCGTTTATAGTTTTTCCCTCGTCGCGGAAGCCTCCAGTATACATATTCAGTCTCTTAACGCGCAGAGCTCTGGAAAAAAGCAGTCGACAGCAGCTTTTACACTTCTAGCTGCTGGCGCACTTCTCTCTCTCTTGCCGCGGGGTTTAATTATACTTGCGGCAGTTCAGTTCGGTGAGAAGCGCGATTGTCACCGGATGTAAAAGCCTCGGCTTTTTTCGCGCGTCAAATTTTGTTTGCGAGAGTAACGCTATGGGTTCTCGCTGTACAATACACCCCTTTTCGAATAAGTTGCGCCCTTGTTTTGCTTTCGATTTAGCAATCGCTCGACGTTTTTCCGGCGCGGCTCTTCTCCATTCTGTGTCGACGTGGATTGTGCGCGGGAATTTTTGCCGCGTCGCGCTGAAATTAACCTTTTGAAGTTTCCTGCAGGCATTAAAATTTCAGTGTATAGATTTTGCAATATTAACAATACTTTTTTGAAAAACAAAAAAAGAAGTACTCTTTCGTCCGAAAGTTTTTTCATTGGGAGATTCGAAAAGGAAATTTCTAGTTATTTCAGGTGGGATGTCAATCGAACGTAAATGGCAGTAAAATTAAACTTGAAAAGTCAATATGAAAATGTCTTCAGGATGCTATTATTAAGTTCCATTAATACTTAAGTTTCAAACTCGTACTCTTGAATTATAATAATTTTGACAGTTTGACAAGAATAAATTTTCTCTTTCGCGCGGCAATAAATTCTTGAGAAATATAACTTTCTTGAAAGCTTGACTTCATAACGCATTAAGACACAGTCAATTCCTTAATCATACCCACTAAGAATACTCTTAATTCATTGCATCCATTAACAAACTTTTCCCAAAACACCGTTCGGCAATCTCGTCGAAAAGTAGCAACATTTCCCGCGATAAAGCCGCCTTTTGTCTCCGTCTCCCCAGATCGAATCTCGCCGGAGCAAAAGTGATTATAAATAAAGAGCCCGGGATCCTTAGCTCGTAACTTTGTCAGCGGCCAGATAAGTCGGCTTCGGAGGAAGAAGAGTCGTCCCCTCGGAATCCTCCTCGACACGTGTTAACACGAGCCATTAGCACTCGCGCGAAAACAGATGGCAAACCGGATTACACGTCATGTATATATACAGCGCGCTCCGAAAAATTATTAAAACGCCTATTACAGCGCGCGAGGCTTTTAAAAGCGACAAAGTCAGCTTTTTCCTCTCTCCCTTCATCTCTCTCTCCGGTCATACCCGACTAATTGAAATTCCGCATTAAAATTCAGAGGCGCCGCGGCCGCGGCGTCGCGTCGCCCGGCCATTAATCCGCCGATTGAATTGAATTACGCCAAGCGCGGCGGCGGCGGCGGCGGCCCTTCCGGCGAGCGATTATTTTTTTGCTCCGCCTTCGGATCTCCTCGATTTTTCCGACAAAGTGGGACGCCGGTTTTTTGCGCGGCAGAGAGCGCTATTTTTACATTTGCATGGTTAGCCCGGGCTGTCCTGCACCTGTCCTAAATTCGTTTTTCCTCGAGTGAATTAAGGTTCGGTGTAGACGCTTAAGTTACGGTTTACTCCAGGCAAATATGTAAAGGAAAATTTTTTCTCGTTTACTAATTAGATCATCGTAATTTCGTGCGGAAGCGAAAAATAAGCCAATTTACGACGGAGTTAAGTGTATTTTAAGAAAAAAGTTACTTTACATTCATAATTTTGCAAAATGATTTAATCAAAAGCCGTATTACGAGAGGTATATAATTTCGCCGTAACATCTAATATTTACATGAAAACATGCTTTTAACAAATTATTCTCATTAAATTCTCGGCGCATCTTGCATTTGCACAAATCCATCAGCCTCGCGTCCAGCACACCGATGCACCAGAGACGCCCGTCTAATAATTACCTTCAACTTATTGCTATTGGGCACTAAATCAAAACGAGTTTGAGGATTATTTTCAAAACAAGCAAATTACTATAATCGTTAAGTACCCGCACGCATAGCCCATTATAAATCGTGCCCGGCGATCCGCCGCATCGTGCACAGAGAGCCCCGACGCTGCAACGACGATCTTGTTTATAAACGACACAAATAAGTCGAGAGTCGCAATTCACGCTAAAATTGCTCTCAGCGATATCGCATTCCTCGAAACAAAATATTCCGGTAAAGAGGAGAGCGAGCATTCTCTCTGTTCTTTAGCTATTTCAGCGAAACATTATAGTGTCCTTTCCCGGCTCTCGGCGTCTGACGCAATTACCGAATCAAGCTCTTGCGGTTCTCGCTAATGCCTTTAAATTTAAAACTCGAAAAGTTTGCGTCGTTAAAGCGGCCGACGGAAAAAGAGCGCTGAAATCCACTGGGTTAGCTTTCCGCAATCTCGCTAAAATAAAACTTTCCCGCGGCTGCGAGCCGACGACATTTTCATTTTAAAAGGTTCTCCACGTTCGCGTAACATAATATATTTGCGGTGCGAAAGATATTTTTTCCCATTTCCGTCGGATAATAATTTTTCAAAGGTAACAATATTTATTAATCAACGTATTTGATGTATTACTTAGACAATTGATTTAATTCTAGGTTTTATTTCCAGACATTTTACTAATTAAGAACTGGAATTCTCCTCTTTTGCGCTCAGTCCAGACATTACAAAATCAGTACAACACCATCTCGTACACGCTTTATTCTCGCTCGATCCATCAGGCAATTTTACCCAAACGCTCGACTCGAAAAAAAAAGAAAAAAAAGTAAGACATCCACCCACGCGAGAGCAGGAAAGATAAATCCAGCGGTACAAATGCAGCGTCGACATCTGACATCTCAATCTTCAACTTTCACCTTCTCTCTCTCTCTCTCTCTCCCCGCCGTTAAAATTCCCTTTCGCACGCAATTTCCTCTCTCTTTATTTCCAGCATTGCAGCGTCGCGCGCGCACGTATGTGTGTGTGTGTGTGTGTGTGTGCATGTCGCCCATTAAGGCACGAAGGGCGCCCGCGGGGTCGTATATCTCGGCGGGAAATATTTTACGATCGCGACGCGACTTTTCGATAGCCTCGACCGCGAGATAACGCTTCGGCGCTCTCCTTTTTTTTTCGCTTTTGCCCCCGCCGCTGCTTTGCCCGAGAGAGAGGCTAATGGCTGAGAGTGTGTTTGAACAGGCGAGAGGAGGAGGAGGAAAAAGGGAAAGGAGTAGGCTGAGCGCGCGAGTCTACGCGTGCTGTAGTTCTGTTTGTTTTGTTCGCTGCTTCCTTTTTTTTTTACCGTCGTCGAGCCGAGCGAGGAGGGAGCCGTGTATTTGGGGCAGGAGCTCTCTCTCTCCGAGGTATTTTGAGCGAAGATTTTGGGTTAGAGGGTTGTTTCAAGACTTTACCGCTCGCCGAGGATCGCGCTAAAAGGAAGTTTTTCTGTTTTTAGCTCTGCGCGCCGCTTGAATGGATTTTGCTTTATAAACCGTTTTCAAAGACGTTTGCATCCTGATTTTGAGCGCCCGCGCCGCGGTGCTGTTCGAATGTACAAAAGAATTTTTTTGAGAAAATAAAATTAAAGGTAACTTTGCTAAGTAAACCCAGAGGGCAAAAAGTTCTCTTTAGCCCTGTTAAAAAATGCACATACGCTCCGCGACTTTGTCGAAACGGGACCATTGCGCAAGAATCGCTCGAAGCACTCAAAAAAAAAAAAAAAAAAACTCGCGCCTCCATCAGGCCGTCGATTCCCGCGGCCCAACAACAAGCCGAGAAATTCAATCTATCTCGAGAGAGTAGCGGTGAGCTGACGGCTTATCGGGGGGGGGGGGGGGGGGGCTGCGCCCGAATTAACGAGCGTCGCGCCTCTTCTTTTTAACGATAAAAGCATTTGGTCATTAAGATCTTCGACGGAGGAAACGCGCTGGGGCGAAAAAAATGCGCGCGCCGAAAGGAGTTTCTTTTGTGAGTGACGCGCGTCTTGCGCGCACATGCGTATGAGCGCGCGGCCCATAAACCGGCGTGATTTACCGCCGATTTGTCAGTTGTCGCTTTGGTTTTGCTGGAATTTTGAGTTTTCGATATATATATTTTTCGCTTTTACGCGGACGGCTGGCGAGGCTATATTATTGCGGCTGTTGACTTGGGTAACTGCTTCTTCTCTTCAATCTCGTCACTGATGAAGAGAGTATCTTAATTTTCTGCTAAAACTGGTCATTTTTTAAATACAAGCGCTAACGCAATTTTTCGATTTTGAAAACCAATTAAGAAGAGAAGAATTGACAATGCAACGTCGAGATTTACTGTCAGTTTGTTCTGTAATGCGAGAGATAAGAGACACGTTCATACGCGTACGTCGACACGTTGGTAACGTGGGATGAGCCGGAAAGGAGGCACGGAACATAAACGGGCAAAGACCGATGGAAAGGGAAAAGAAGGAAAGAGAAAGCAAACATTTGTCAAAGACGAGCCGAGAAATCGGTGCATCTTACTTTCTCAATGACTCACTCGCTTGAGATGCTCTGCGCTTTTTAACGACGGACGAGACGCGAGTCTAATATCGGAATACAAATTTGATTACAAAAGAATTCTAGTGATATATCAGTACGATTGCAGTTAAGCATCGGGCTAAAGCTTCAATCAGAACTAATGTAACACCCGGCACGTTTGCACTTGAACTCTCGAGAAATAATTTTGAGCTAGAATCGCCTTAATGTAGGCGCCAGAACAAAGGGAGAAGAAAAAATATGCGTAATACCGGGAAGAAGAGGGCCCTTTCAGCCATTTCAATTGTGTGTCGCGCCTTTATTACATTCCTCGACTGCAGCGCGCGCGCGCTCGCGAGGAGTCGTTTGAAGTGAATTTATTTCTGCTTTCCCCCCTGCTCGCGTTTGCGCGCGAGAGGGCAAAGAAAGCTCGCTGCTGCTCCACGTTGAAAAAAAGAAAGGATTTTTAAAAGAGGCGCCGCAGTTTTGAGTTTGCCTATGAGAACTTGCACTTTTGCTCGCTGCGAGTTTCCGGGGAAAGTAATAAAGGACATGGAGTTCGACAATGAATATTGCGACTTTCTTCTGTGCGGACGCATTTACGGGGCTTTTTACCTTCGGTATTGCGAGTGCGGATAAGTGAAAAATAAAGTAGGCGCGAGACGAAGCTGTTGTTTATAGCGCAATTTGAAGATAAAAATTCATAATATCTCGACTACCCGTTTCTCGCTTTTTCCTTTGCCGCGAACCTTTTCCAAAACTCAAATTAAAACCTGCTTCCTTTGCTTGTCTTTTTCATTGAGCCGCGTGGACTTTTTAAATAAATTCGCGCTGTAATACAAAACTTTGAATAAATTTATAAAGTATATACTAAAAAGTAACTTTTTGTTAGTATAATATATAACTGTACGAATTCAGCAACAAAACGTGTAATAAATCAGCCCACAATCAACCTGAAGAGAATCCGTTATCCAAGCAGTTGACACGCATTCTAGCCTCCCAACAAATCTTCGTTCGTAATCAACAAAGGCTCATTAAAACAAGAGCCTCGAGAGACAAAGCAGTGGATCGAATCGATTCGCAAGAAAGTTACTGCCCCTACCTGTGACCCGTTAAGCTCCGCAGCTTGTAGCACGTGCTTTTACTTTAACGTAGGCGTCAAGTGCACGGATTGAATGCCGCCTCGATCGAAGCTCGATATAATAGTGCGGCAAAACTTGTCCGTCGATGAATTGGGTTGCGAGGAAACTTTCTAACTCGTTGGCATATCGACTGTATATAGAATTTTTATTTTCTAAAAATCACGCTGGAAATAAGCTTTTTATAATGGTAACTGAATTCGAAATTTCGCGATGACCTTTCCGCTTGAATTATCCACTGCGCACTTGAGCGCTAAGGTCATCCAAAGCGAATCCAAGACGCATCGCGAGCCCACGCGCATTTTTCTCGGCGCCCTTCGTTTTACAGTTACAAGCACCTGCGTCCGACGCGATAGATCTGCCTGCAGCTCGCCGGTCGCCATAGTATTCGAGCCTGCGGCTGACGCTTCAATGTCGCGCAGATTGTTGTTTATAGTTAAGCGCTTAGGGTTATGGGGGGAGGGGGTCGAAATCGTTACTCGGGAAACTGGGTTATAGAGCGCAGTGCTCGGCGTGCGTTGATGTAAAATTTTAATAAATAATGCGCTTTACGCCGCCGCCTGGAGTGAACCGTTACGGTTTACGTCTTGATCTTAGACGGCGGAACTTATTGAACGATCGGCTGTATTAAGGAAAAGGGTCGTGAGAAAAGAAGTGTGAAATATTCAAGCGTCGAGGGTGTCCGCATTCAAAAGTAATGGAACGGCGAGATAAATCTCTGTTATTTTACCCTTGAAGTGAGAATGGTTATTTCAGGATGTTATTGGCTGTTTACTATGACTAAGCAGCAGGACGTAAGCGTTATTTCATTAACTAAATAATGATGAATGCGCATATAATTTTCCTTTATATACCGCCGAAAATCAAGCTCGAATATAATAAACGTATAACCCCACGTCGCGAGGAAATAAGCACCAATCAGCGTCCATCACCTTTACCGACTAGCAGCACAAAGTATGTCGTCGATAAACCCCCCCAAATAAAGCCGCGATTTCGGGCCTTCTTCCTCCTCCGCGGCAGAACAAAAGCCCGCTATGCAAACAGCGTTCGGCCATAAATAACTCAATCCGCAGAAGCGCGATGAATGCATTAATTAAAGGCGAACGCCGCCCCCACGACCCGCACATCCGTCAATAAAACTCTCGGAACGCCGTCGGCGCGTCTGTACATATAAAGAAGACGGACTGTATCAAATTTCGCGCATAATAACGAGGCGGCTCGCGGAGAGAGCGGTGGAAAAAATAAAGGCCGGCGGCCGAACGAGTCATCCCTTTGTCGCGCGTGACGCCTTATTGTACGGGCCTTTAACCTTGGCTCGTAAGTTCCTCGGTGCACAAAGGCTGCGCGCGCGCAGGCAGGCGCGTTTACGAGCTAAGGAGGGTTATCTCCGCGCGCCTACCCCTCCCCCCCTCCCCGCGTGAATTCCCCCCCATTGACGAGCTCGTACGTATATGTATATATAGGTATATGCGCAGGAACGCGAGAAAGCGGAAATTGGCCTCACGGCCCCGAGACGCGTGTAATGAAAATTCGGGATGGGGAGCCTCGTTATACGTACGAGCCCCGCGCTCCGGGTGCGTTCGTTCGCGATCTTTTATTCAGGGCGGCCTATCCTTGTAATATTGAAAGTTTTCAGCTCGTTGTCGGGGGCTATTATGGGAGTTTTTAACGCGGGGCGTTAAACTTCGCTATTGTAATTTATTTGATGGACTAATTTTTGAGGAATCGACGATGCGGCGAAGTTTGTGATTCACGGGGGGGAGTTGGCGCGCGGGATTTTCGAATTGGGTCGTTATTTTTTTGTAAAATTGCACCGCGGTTAAATTTGAATTTTAAAAATGGGATATTCTAATTGAGGCGAATATCTGAAGCGCATTGGACGAAGGTTTTAATGACGAAATTAAGCAGTGACCTGAAATTATTATTATTACATATTTATAAGGGTAATTGATAATTAAAATAATTAGTAATGAAAATTCCTTTAAAAACGATGCGGCGTGATTGACCTAAATTAAATCTATGGCCCTTATGTTTTATTCATATAATATTACTGAATTAATACATTTTTCATTCAAATTTTTCAGCATCGAGTTGTGCCTTTTTAAAACCACTCAAAGCATTTTTTCTCAAAGAAAAATTTTCTGAATTGTTCGTGTGCAAATATCATAAATTGTATTAATTTGCATAAGCTGATTTTATTCAAAGAGTTGCTCATCAAGTAATTTCAATAAATAATCTTTTGAGAAATAATAAATTTCCACATATTTTATTATTAAAGATGTATTACATTGTAAATTAATTAATAAACTGGAGCAAGAATACATTATATTAAATTTTTCTAAAATTTACATACAATCGTTTAAAACATATTAATTATTTAATATTTTATAATTTTTTAACGAACCGGTAGAAGTATAATTTGCTTTTTTGGTGCAAATACATCAATAGCAATTGAAAAATATGACATTTTTTTTAAAACGAAAGTGTCTTATTTTACTTGTCCGTATAATCCAACACTCAGAAAATTATCTCCCGTCCATTTAACATCACATCAACGCCGACATCTTCACTGGAAAGCACCGCACTGAACCGCGAGCCTTAAAACCCAAAAATGTCTCCTCCAATCCCGCATAAATACCCGAGTCTCATCGGCATTAAGCCTTAACTCCGACACAAGCTTGTCGAGCTCAGGGCTGCCACACTTTTACCGATGCGAAAAGGGCAGCAGCAGCAGCAGCAGCAGCAGCGGCGGCAGCTCTTCTCGCGGAGGGTTTTACAGGGATAAAAGTGACAAAACTTGAGTCGTCGGAGGATTAACGACGGCCTCGGCGCGACCAAGTCCCCGGGACCACCCAGAGAGCGGACACCCAGTCGCGGTTATTAAGCTTTTATATTTTGCCTTCTGATGGCCGGCTTTTGATATGCATAATGAAAACCGCCGACGCGCGCAAAGTAATCGCCCTCCTTAATTCTGTATCTGGCTTTTTCGATCTGAGAAAAGTTGCGCGCTTTAATGCGAGAAACTGAGTCATCCTTCGCTCCGAGAGTTATATGGGAGACTCGTTGTTCGCGGCTGCTGTCGATAATCTTTATTTTTGCTGCGGCAAACTACTGAAAATGTTTTTTTCAAATTTGAAATTTTTTTTTTTCTAGTTGGGAGAGTAACGGCTTTTCTTAGTCGATTGGATTGGGAAATTTGGCTTTGAATGCTGAAATAGAATTTTCCGAGGAATAGCGTGCAATATTTATGTATATTAAAAATTTGCATGAAAATTTTACATGCTGATGTTGTAAAAAAATTCTTATCCTCGCATAAACGAAGCACAAGGTACTTGAAAGATGTTCAATCTAATTTTTAACATGCAAGACTCCTTGCATCCAGTGATGTACATATATTAATAAAACATTTTTAATTTTGTATATTTTATCAAATTTAAATTTACAATTTTCAATATAATCTCAAAAAATTCATTATATAATTATGATCTATAAAATTTTAAAAGCCATCAAAAACTGTCATAAACTAGATAAAACTCAATAAATGAAAATTTTACTTCAACCCGCAGGAGCAAACTTTCTCAAAATGGCCCTCTAATCTCAAAAGAAATTTCCCCAATCAATTCTCCAGCAATCCTCTCTCCCAATCGGCTCCGCGGATCCCCATCTCCCCGAAATCCGCCGATAAACCCAGTGATCCGCGGCGAACTCAAGTCCAATAATAACTGGTCCCCACAAAATCGGCAAGTAAAACATATTCGCGCGAACTCGCGGAAATCGATTAGAATCCGAGAGACGACGAAGGGCCAGGCAGGCAGTGTGACGCGCGAGCAGTCGCTCTGGCAGTTTCGCGCGAGAAACCGCCGCGGCGGAGGCTGCGTATTACGTAACCTCGGCTTTGCGGCCTGTCTGAAATATGTACGGGACGCGTCGCTCTCTCTCTCTCTCTCTCTCTCTCTCTCTCTCTCTCTCTCTCTCTTTCTCTCTCTCCTTTGGCCAAGTTTGCCGAGTTCGCCGAGACGTCCTCGGGAGGAAGTTCTGGGACCGTGAGAGACTTGACTGCCTCTTTTAGGCTTGTTTGCGGTGAGCGGAGGCTCGGTTTAATTGTTGTAGCGTTTGTGCTACGTTTAATTTATTAATGCGCAGTAATTAAGTGTATTAATTTGTTGTGCAATTTTTTACAGAAAAATGGACTGGAGCTCTGATTTCTCTGCTTCGTTGATAATGATTTAAAAGCAAAGGGATGGGTGCTCATTAATTCATAAATTCAGTTACTTATGGAAATTATATGAGGTAAATTTTCTTTTGTCCTAATTTACAGAGCATAAATCGACTCTTTTCAAATTCTTAAAGATGACTAAAATTTAAGACTACGATATATTACATATAATGTAATAAATGAGTTTTAAAAAGCGTCCATTTATCTAAACTTTCTACCAAAACAGAAAAATCGTTTGCAAGGGCGAAAAGCGTCTTAAAATTCCCACATCTGTAAACCCACCGCAGCACTCTCTCCGACCCAAAGCATCAAACAATCATCCCCAGCCAAGAAATCCATTAATCACCGAGAAGCGCATCAGGCCGCGTATAAATCTCCCCCGCCTGAAAGCCAGCCCTGCGAGCGACAACGCAACGGAACCCCATAAAAAGAAGACGAGCTCCATCCTCGCGTCTCTCGCGGCAATAGGTCGATTCAGCGCGCGCGCACTTATTTGCATAACTCTCTCTCTCTCTCTCGGCGCGAGATACAAGTAAATATCGCGCCTCTGAAAAGCGCAGAGAGAAAGAGAGAGAGAGAAAAATAAGCCCCGCCTCCTCCTCGTAGTACTCCGCGTGCATTTTCCGCATTCCGCTTAAGTGCCTGCTTTGCATTGTACCGGCGGCGCGCGAGACTGCGCGGCAGACGTGTGCACCGGGGCAAATATTTGTCCCCGCCGCGAGTCTCGATTCTCCATGGAGATATCGAGCTTTTGTACAATCTTTTGTCGACGCGACGCGCGCGCGCGCTCCGGGAGGATGAATGGCCGAGCTTGCAGGTGGAGTAATGAATTATGCCCGCGGAAGGAGATTCTATTTGCGAGAAACTTGTTTGCGCCGCCGAGCTTTTTTCGAGACTGGCAAGGAAGGATTCGGTTTGGGAAGCGCCTCTGCTCGACGATTTTTAAATTCGATGTTTGCGATTAATAATTACTTTGATTTTTATTTGCTCGTTACTTTGATAGAGAAATGAAAATTTTCAATGCAAAGCTGAAATTTATTTATCTTTGATACAATTAATCCACCTGTTTACATTTTGTGGACATTGATTTGCTCAATTATTAGTATATCTATTATAATGATCTCATTCATTTTCAGAAATGTATTATTTGCTCCCACGCATGTATTAATCCCTCCATAATATCGAAATTAATGTTTATGTAAAAATAAAACGATGGAATTCAGAGTGCATATTAAATTTCATACCCCAGACAAAAAAAGCGCGTCATAATCTCAAATGTGACATAATTAAGGCATTTAAACGACTTTGAAGGACTTATCTTAGCAGTCAGTTGAAGAATATTGTTATGACTGCTTTATGCATCTTACTTTATCGTTGTAATCCGATTTGACGTGCGCCTCATGCGACTTGACGAGGCGTTCGAGGCGTTCAATTGGGTGTTTCGTGGATCATCTTTACACGGACCTCCATTCATTCACTCGTCAAACAAATAAAGCCCCGGACTTTTAATTCACGAATAAAAATCTCCGAAGTTTCCATTCAATGTTTTCCTTCCCTTTTTTTTCGTATACGTAAGCCGGATTCTCGAAAATTAGGCCATCGTCCATCCCCGGATTCGTTAGATTCCCTTTAATGCGAAAGAGACTTTTTTTAATTTAACAGCGCCAATAATTGACGCGATGAACTGCGATGAGAGCGGGTTTTAAATTATAGACATATATAACTAGGTCGAGTTAATTAACACTTCAGTCCAGCTAATTGGAATAAAACCAATCGTTTTAATATTATAATCTGCCTAAATAATAATCCGAACATTCCGTCTAATTTATAATTTATTGCTATATACTCATATTTTTTTAAAAGTGGAGACGGTATTCATATTGTATATTAAATTCAAAAGGTGCAGACGTTAAACCTATAATAATTCAAAAGATATTGAATACGGTATAAAATAAAATGTAGAATTTTGTAAAAAGGTCAGAGCGATATAATATATTCTTGATCCTTGAGACGCTTTAAACGTCACCCTTCAAACAATGCGACGGAAAAATTGAATTGCACGTTTCCCCGCGCACTTATTGAATAAAATATAAGGGTCGCTCGTTGATCTCGCCGGAGTTGAAAAACATTATTATGCTCTCCGGTATACTTATTGCCCCAGGAAAAAAAGTCGAGAATTGAGAAAAATTGAGCTCGCGCGCCAACCCGTATATACATCAAGCTCCAACGATGCCTAATTCCGAGCTACTTTACACCCTCCTCCAGTCAAATATTTTAATCCACCGCCTAAAACAGCCGAATCTCGAGAGAGCGACTCTCTCGCCTCGTTTGCGCGAACGAGCCTCCGCGGCGGCCGGATGCTCGAAAGCAAGGCAGAACCGCGTTAATTAACCAGGAGTCAATGTTTCCGGGGGCGCGGAAAGAGAGCGAGGGAATCCGGTTCCGCCAGCCGTGTGGGTGTGTAACGACGCCGGGCGAACTTTCCAGGCCGAAAACCCGCGCCGTTTCCAGGGGCGACGGCGCGACGCCTCTAAGTCCCCTGTAATACGAGCGGCTTTTCTCTCTCGCTGTCCCGGGGGAGTATTGCAAGCGGCCTCGTCGACAAAGACGAGGCCGAAATCCCGACGCGCGTGTGTCGCTGCGCACTGCACTTTTTTGTTTGGGCGGGTTCGCCAGGATTTTTCGATTTCGAATGGGGTTCGACGCTTTTTTCGTCTCCGTTGCCTCGACGGACGGGATGGGAAAATCGAGCGGAGATAGAGGGACACCTGTGGGCGCGCGATGTTTTTCTGGCTCCTGCGTCGACTTCCGCTGAATGTATATTGACAGCCCGTTTGTTTGTTGCTCGATGTTTTTTAATACAAACGATAAAATATTTCACTTTTTTTTTCTGGCAAAGCTCGTGCTTTACGCTTACCCGTTTTTTGGGTTAAAGAAAATTATTTGCACTCGGGGAAATGAAATGAAAAAATCGTTTCAAATATCGCATTAGTTTAGTAAAATTATAATTATATTTAAAACGCGCAGTGGTTATAAAACTTTGCCCAAGAAAAGCTTTAAAGCTCAGTTCTTTTTTTCGCCATTTTTCCGCTTAAAAATATTCATCCGCTCGAGTTCAACTACAATGACATTCGCAAATTAAAAACAAGCCCTAAATAAAAGTGCCCCGGACTCTTTGCCGCAAAAAACGCGCGAGCAAAAAACTCCCGACCAGCAACTCGAAAACACGCGGTTTCACCGAGTCGATAAAACCTCCGAAACGCGCTCGGATCAAAGGACCGCCCTTCCCTCCCAAAAAAAGATGCAAACACCTCTGCACCCGGCCACACGTGCATACACACGCACACACACAAACACCCAGGCGAAGCCTCACAATATCGCGGCGAGAAACTATGTCAAACTGTGCGTCAACGAAACCGCGCGCTCGGGCTTTTGCTCGGCGGATTTTCCGAATTCCCCGCCGCGCGATTAACCGCTCGCCCGCGGTATTATCCAATAATCGAAGCGACGGAATCCCGGCCCTACTTCCGAGGCTCCTCCCGTACTTCATTAATCGAGCCGATGTTGTTGCCGCTTCTGCGGCAGACTCGAGGGTTTTCGAGGAGAACTTTGCCCATTAATCGATCTTAGGTATACCTGCCGCTACTTCGTTTAGACTGTGATTTGATGAAACGAGCTCTTTACCGGCAACGAGGCGGGGGAAGGGGACTGCATTTTGTAGAATTTAGTTCGGATAACAGCTGCTTGTGGGACGCGCGCAATTATTGTCAGCGAATGATTGCGCCGAACAAGATCGCTACCGAATTAACGGATGGCTTGGATTAACAGCTTCCTTCCGTCTGTCTAAATTGAAAGTTTATGTTAATGAGGATGAGAATTCGGCGTTTTATTTTTAACTACAACATTAAAGAGCCACGCATGCCAGGCTTAAATTGAAAAATTAACTTGTATTACTTTGCGATTATACTAAAAGTTAAATAGTTTTAAAAAGCATTAAATGTAACACAAAGACGATGACGCAATAATCCCATCAAGCCCGCCATGATTTACCACTTTGGCTCGGCGCATAAAAAGGACACGACAAGCCTCTCGCAAAAAGGCCGCAAAGAGAGAGAGAGAGTGAGAGAAGAGAGGCCTCTGCCATACCCGCCGGCCGCGTATTTCAATCGGGCACTTCAATTTAGCTTTAACGCCTCTGCACTTTGGCTCTTAACGGCATCGCGCGCGCGCATAAAACTCAAAGACACGCGCGGCAATACCGTTAACGAAGCGAAAAGCCGGCCCCGAAAAAGATGTGCGTCGCGGGGCCTCTAATGGCCTGTCGACTCCCCCGGAGCTATGCGAATTGGGAGCTCGGATGTCTTCAATTTGTGGTAATTTAGGCTTCCAAGTGATTATCTTGCGAGAGAGAGAGAGAAAGAAAAGGCGAGCGATCGATTCCGAGCCGGGAGCTGTTATTGTTGTCGCGAATTAAGAGGATGATGAAGACTGTCGTCGACTGCGAAATTGACTGAGTTATGGTGTGTTCGCTCGGACGATTTCGTTATTGGAGAATTTTTGCGGCGCGACGCGCCTTGGGATTCGACGGCATTATATATACTTGCTTTTTTCGGATCGGATTTCGATAAAGCTTTTTTTCCATTATTTGCGCTGGCAGAAATAAATTTTAAAAAGAGAGGAAGAATTTGAAGTTAAATAACAATTTCAAATGCTTTTTATATTAATGCAAGAATAGTTTTAAATTTGGAAGTAATTGATGAAATAAAAATTTCTCTCCCACGAATAATTGAACAGACATTCTGTTTTTTTATTTAAAAGATTTAGCACTTTTTAATTAAACGATTAATGCACGTTCTATCGAATCCTTGACAGCTCTATAAATCTAACATGCTTACTCATTCGCCGCTCGTTCGGTACTAAAATCTCATTTGTTAGAAACTAAGCAATCTATTCAGCACTGAATTAACCTTTCATCCCTGCCATTTAACAGTACCTGCTATGGTACAAGGTTAAAAGATCGCCCATTTAAAACTTTTTCAGTCATTGAGTGATATATGCCAGCCAGTCAGCGCTCATTACTACGAATCCGCATTAAATACAAAGGAAAAATTTGACGTGCAAAGTTTCGAAAATTTTTTTAACGAGAATTACGACACAAAGAAAGAGAGCTCCATTTGTACACACCGGCTGGAAAAAGAACTAATCTCTTGTCAATTATCTCCACATGAAGCTCCAACTCGCCTCGTCAAAGGATCTTCAGTCTGGTAAAAAAAAAAAAAAGAAAGCTACCGCCTCCCACAAAGGCCAACGAAATCGAAGGCGAAAAGCTCAGCGACTGTACCTCCGACTGGCACTAAAGAGGGGCAATGCGGTGTCTCGTAGAAGATTAAGTGAGCTCTTTCGCGACAAGTTAGCCAAGCGCGCGCGCACCTTTGGAAAAGGGCGACTAATTTTCTTCTGGAAGCGAGAGAGAGAGAGAGAGAGAGAAGGACACAAAAAGGAGAGGAAGGAGAGACAGCCGAGAAAAGGAAGAGGAAGAGCCGCGCGCAGAGGAGAAAGGAAGTTTTACGGGGGAAAGGAAAAGTGCAGGAACCCAGAAAGTAAAATATGAGAAGCTAAGGGCTCGAGCTGCACTGCAGAAAAAGAGGAGAGCTAATTAATTAGGCTACGACAAATCCGGGCTTGGCACAATTCTTTTTAATTTTCAGCATATTTCGCATTGGAAAGCTTATTTGCTTTCTTAAATTGAAAGCATTCCGTTGTTGCTTCGAAAATGCAGCTGGGAACGTTAATGCGCTCTTCTTTGTGGAAAGGATAAGCGATGCAAAATTATCTTTAAGTAAAGAGCATCCTTTAGGATAAATGTAGCGCTACATAATTGTATAATTATGAAATCCTACAATTTAATGTTTCCAAATAAGCTTATCCAATTAGTTGAAGTAAGTTTTTCTATATACATTTTGTTTGGAAATGCAAACAAAAGGTAAAATTAATTAGAGAAAATTTCATCTATTATGTTTTTGAGTTTCCACAAAAGATAATTGTATAAAAATTTTAAGACAAAGGAAAGGCTAATTGCAAGTATTAAAAGTAATTGCTACAACTTCTCTTTCAATAAATGACTTCGGTAAATTCTTTCTTATTGAGTACTTTGGACACATACTCCACTTAAAGAACTTGTTTTACACGTTTTCAGTAAATGTACTTGCTCGAAGTAAACTGTTGGGTTAAGTTATACCTGCAATTACTTACAATAAATTTACCAAGTTTTTTCCTCGCAAGGTTACACTTAAAAGTAACACTTAAAAGTGCCATACTTTTATGGTAATAAGGAAACACAGTGCATTACTTTATTAAGTCAGTATATATTTTAGTGCATTACTCATTCTCTTTAAGAACGACTAAAACTTTTATTCCTTAAATAATAGCAAAAGTGAAAGCTTCCATTAACCCAGAAGCGTATTCGTGCACCTAACTATAAAGTAAATACCCAGTAATGGGAATTGATTTTGATGAGGTCGACATTAACATCTAGCTATTTGGCTTACGTGTGCCTACGTTTACACTGATACACCTAAGCTTAATGCTCTAACTTGTATAATAATTATTACTCCGCATTTATTAATCCTAAAAATAACTACCCTTCCGCAGCTTGAAGCAATTAATACAACACTTTCTCAACGAAACAGCCAGCATTACATCAAGAGAGAGGTTTAAACCCCATGTTAAAAATTCTCCTCGCAACAATCCTACAATTAAGCTCCTCGCCGTCCTTCTCTCTCTTTTGCCCGGAGCTCCTTTGTTTCTGCTTGTCCCTCTCCCGCGGCGCGTAAATCCCGCGGCGGCCAAATTGCGCATTTCGCTTTCGAGTCGCACACCGGGCCCCGGCTCGTGATACACGTACGGCAGCAGCAGCGGCAGCAGCAGGCCTTTCGTCGAAAGGAAAGAAAGGGAGGCGAGGCGATGAGGATCTAAAGTAACTACCGTTCGCCCGCCGGGGAGGCTCCGTTTCTTTCGCGCGGCCCGGGGAAATAAACGGCGCGACGTTGAGGAAGGTGTACGTTTTAATTAAATGCCCGCCGAAGAGAGAGGAGATTGCTGCACCCGCGTTCGGGCCCCCTCGCTTCGGCTTCAATTAATTTCGGATCGGCGATCTGCCGCCGGATTTTTCTTTTTTTTTCTTTTTTTTTTCGAGGGGAAAACTTTACGAGGTTATAATTAGCCGCGCCCCGCCCGTCGTTGGCTCTCGACACGTTCCTTGACTTTTTGCGGAGGACGAGGTGTTTATGTGGGTTGGCAATGGGGCTCTGATTTGCTGCTCAAAGGCGCCTATTTGAGTTTTAAGTGTTTATTGGAGTAATGTATTGCGAGAGGGCGGGAAATTAATACAATACCGCTTGAAAACTTATTTACAACATTTATAAACTTCGCGTTTGAGCATAAATTTTCATTTGGGTATATCAGGCTATTAATTTACTTCAAGGTGCACCGTTACAGTATTCTTCAAAGCCCCGTTTCTCTTAACTCCTGCATTATAGTTATTAACATACGTATTACATCAACGTACAGTAAATTTAAATGTATATAAATAATTTTCAAATCACAATTTTACTTCTAATGAGAGTGCTTTTTTTTGTATTCTTTGTCTGCACTCTTGACTAAACGACGACAGTTTCATCGTTTTGATTAAATTTTGACTTATTTTTTTTCATTTCCTGAAGGGGATCTTGTAATAGAAACGTTGAAATTCTTAATTCAATAACCGCAGACGGTGAGACTGTCAAAATCCAAACATTATATATACCTCTGTACATTCAAAACGTTCAATTCTAAAATTTATTAAAAAAAGGATTTTTCACTTTCTATCCAAATTGCTCAACTCCTCTCGTATTTCCTTACACACTCAGCCTTTTTAAAGTTTCAATTTAAAAAAGCCGCGGCACAAAGCGCCCCGAGGAAAAAATCCGTCAAAACTTGCGGCAAAATGAAAAATCTCGCCGCGCCGAAAAATCCCTTCCGTCAGCCGAATTCAAAAGCAGACTGCCCCCTCCGTCTGGCCGCGGCGCACAATGAGATCGGCGCACAAGCTGCGAGCGCCCCGCGGAATGGAATATTCATCGCGCAAAGCGAGCGCTAATTATTTCGAGGTTAAAAGTCAAACAAGCCTGCCGAGAGCGCGATAAGCGGCCGTATATATTTAAAAAGAGAAGGCGACGCGTGTGGCGCGATAAGACGCGGACTGTCCCGGGATTTCGGACGTCGGGGGCCTCGACGGACCTCCACTTTTGACGATGAAATTGGAGATGAGACGAACCGTGCCGTTGCTGTGTGCGAGAGCTGCCTCTTTCCTGAAGTGACTCCGACGAAGGCGGGTACTTTTTTCTTTTTTTTTTTTTAAGAAGCTTAGCGATCTTTCGCGGAGATAAGTGTTTCTATTATGAAGATGAACGTTTGATGTTTTAGAAATTTTGCTCGTTTGTTAATTTTTTGTTCGTATTTTTTTCTTTTTTTTTTTAAATAAATTTTATATTTTATAACAAACTTTAATGCAAACCCCGTATTGAAGGGAGGAAATAAATTATCCAGAATCAATTAAGCTATTAATTTAAAAAGAAACTTTAACGGTTAATGGTACCCTAATACTATAGAATTATTAAATTACAGCTTTAATCTAAAATCATTGACAGCCCGTTCCTCTCAACACTCCGTTCGTTATCAGCGGCATTGAGCGTTAACGATCAGCGGCTCTAATAATACCTTACCTAACTTTCCCTCCTCCTTACAACCTTCCAGCTGAAAAAGTCCCCCCCTTTATCCAAACAAACCGTATCCACTTAACGTAGAACCGCAAAACTCGCAGTCCGCCGCGTCAAAATCGCCGAGAGCTATCTCTCAAATTTCCACATCACTTTGAGGCCCGCATAATTTATCTCGGCATTAGCGGAAAACAGTGCGTAATTTCTTAGATAAGCTCGCGTCTAGAATTTAATTAAGCCGGCGGCTCTCGGTCTCTTCATTAAAATTCAGCTCGCATTATCGTAACTCAAAGTGCTCGTGTGTCCAGATTTTTTTTTTTTTTTTTTCGTCTCCCCCGTCTCGCTTTCTTCTTATTTCCGGGTTACGGCGCTATGCGCCGCCGCCGCCGCCGCCGCTCCGGGGGCGTCCATTAGCGAATGCAAATAATTCACGCTCCCCGGGATTATGGAGTCGCGCGACTCGCTGACTGACTGCTGCGGAGCGCCATGCGGCGATGCTGAATTTTTAGCGTCCCGCGCAAATCCGTCAATATGATAATCAACTGCGAGGATATAGGGGACAAAGAATATTGTTTGCCGGCTTTTATTTCGGCTCGGATGTCGTGTTAATGGAAGAGCATTGTACGGGAGGTTCCTTTGAGTGCTGTTTGATAAAGAGGATTAAGAGGCGAGGTTGTTAATTAGATTTTAAATATTACGCGACCGAGTGCGTCATCGGACTTAGCTTTTGAGCGAGTGTGCATTAATTATGGATAAATAAATAATTGTGAACTCTGTTCTGTTAAAAACATGAGGTATAAATAAATTATACTTTGCCTTATATATTACAGATGCGCTTAATACACTTTGCTTTAAATCTAAAATAATCTGCAAAATTAACTTTGCAGCAGAATTTACATTTACCGTTACTTTACGTTTATTTTATGCGAATTATTATTCATGACATTATTAATCATTCATCGGGATTCTTAAAATTTATAATTTCGAAATAAATACAAAGATATTGCCAAATCAAATTCAAACTGTATTCCTATCGACGAGAAACGTCATTCGCAAACTCAATCCAGCCGCATCCCCCGACAACTAATCGGTCTCGCGCGCGGCGCAAGTGCTCGGCAAAAGACACGTTAGCCCGCGAATCGCGACCGCACATCGTCTGCTCTCACCTCCGTTCGATATGGGGAGACGCTCTTTTCCAGAACTACCGCGGGGATAACGGATCGCGGTTATCCTCCTCCTCCTCCTCCACCTCCTCCGCCGCGGAAGATCCGTGACCGGCGAGCGCGATATCGTCGCCCCGTCCGAGTCACTATATAACGAGAGGAGGCGCGGAGGAGGAGGAGGAGGAGGTGAAAAATGAGGGGAACGAGATTTACAGCGGGGAAAAGGCCGGAGGAGCGAGCAGAGCCGATAGCCGATGCTGAACTGATTTTGCGCCGCCGTGTATGTGTGTGTGTGTGTGTGTGTGTGTGTG
>UCOL01001490.1:0-36069 GCA_900474335.1 Ormyrus nitidulus
CCTTTATGCTCTTGTATTGAACATTATTTTTTTATACGGGTTGTACAAAGCTTGATTTAGTGCATGATTTTTATTCAAGCGGGTGCGAATTTAAAAAATTCAGTTTTTTAGAATTTTAAATATTCCAATAAAATTAGTTTTATTTAAATCGATTGTTTTTAATGAATTTCAGAGATAATATTGGAATGATAAATTAGTTAGGAGGAAGCTAAAGTGCCAATGAATTGGCAGCGGTTTTTATTATTATTATTATATTAGTATGATTGTTTACATTAGTTTCAACAATATAGTTCCAATCAAATATAAAAAATTATTTTTCTTTGGCTTATAATTACTTGAGAAAATTCAATTGACTTGAAATTTTTTTTTTATTTTCTTCTGAAGGAAGATAGTGTAAAAAGGTAACATCAGATTAAAATCACCTTTTTGCTCTTATATTGAACATTATATTTTGATACGTCGTGTACAAAGCATGATTTATCACATGCATTTTTATTTAAGTTTGCGCGAAATCGGGGTTTGCGTATGGAGTTTCCAAAATTCTGTATTTTTAGGACTTAAATATTCCAATAACAAAAGGTTTATGTAAATTTTTTAATAATATATTTATTAACCATGGACTTTTCTGGAATAACTTCTATGCATGTGATTTTGAAAGAATTATTCATAAGTAACAATGGTATGTCACTAAAAAATTGGTTTTCGCGCGCTATCGAGTGGGACAACCAATATGCATCATACAGTTTAAGACATTTCGTGACTTTTTTTATTTCCTAAATAAAAATATTTTCACATACTTTTAAATTATATTGTTAGAGAATATTTCTTACTATTATTAATGTCACGTTAAATATATAACATCATATAATAGTATATTTCTTCATCTTTCATTTTAAATATATATCGCGGACTTGAAAGTCGAATCGGGACTCACTCGAACCATTTTATATATCACGTTAACGATCAACTTTTCATATGTAACATATGTCCAGTTTTGATCATGGTTTATTTAAGCTAAAAATGTCTACTCGAACATTGACAAAATAGGAAGATCCATATTCTTATATAATATAAAATAAGTATAAAGTTAAAAGGTTCGAATGAGCCTCAAAACGTAGCAGTGGTCCTTGTATGATATACGTTTCGTTTCGTGGAATTAACTTATCACTAAATATTGTTTGACATGTGTAATAAATACGCACAGGTTCGAATCGACCTTCACAAAAATCTAAGAAATACACACGAATTAGATCAACGGTTAATGATGTGTAAGGGAGAAAATTGTAGATTCCAATTTCATGTGACCTTTGATAAAAACCATGTTATGTTCAAATCGAAAAATTGTGATAAGAATGAAACTATCACTTTCGGATTAAAATTATTCAGTCACAAAAATTATTTACAATTTTTCCCCTTCCAGATTGACTGCACGGACCTTTTCCGTCGGCTTCTCGTTCAGCGAGGAAATATCTACTCATTCATTATTTTAGGTTATCGCCGTGCACTATGTTTATAGATTTTTTTTGGTCTTGGCGCAACGACGCTTCAGTCATCTTTGGTACTTAAGAGGCATTACAATGCGTTTTAATCATTAGAAATTTCACACCGAGTACAAGAACACGTGCTTACTTGCTTAGATGTGTTTGTGTGTATTTCGCTCCTTCACTTGTAACGTATCTATCTCCCTGAGTTGTCAATACAACCTTCAGTCTTTTTCCACATTTATAATTCTCTAAATATTTTTATCATTTTTGTTTTACTTTAATAACAAGCGACATCCGCGCATCGGGCAAAACAGTCGGAATCTCAGTTCTTCAAAAAGGCAAACGTATATATATATATACATATATATTTGTTCTATGTTTATTTTTGGAACCTCTTTTCATAAGTAAAAATATGAATAATTTTTAATTCTTATTTATTATATAAAATACATACATACAATGACGATGAAATCGCATTTTCGAATTTAAAAAAAAACGCGTTGAAGCACTTAATAATCACGTCCAAAAAACGAACTATACAAAGATTCGTTTTTGGCCTAAAGATTCTTCAATTCATTCTTCGCACACATTTAACCTTTATGAATAAAATGGAAAAATAATAAATCGACGTACATGATTATTTAAAATAATTATATGTTTGAATACGCGTGAAATTACAAAATCTTTTTTTCGCTGAAGATTTGTTTTTTCAACTAAAACTAAAGAAAAAAAAATTTCTTTTATAAAAATAGATTAATTATATACATTTTTGAAATTATTGCAAAATTATACATTTTTTTAAATTTATGCAAAAAGTAAATAGTTCATTCCATCGTGAATATTTTCAAAAATATTACATTTCTATTTTCATTTTAATTAAAATATTTATATATTTACTTAATTTAATCTATTTTTATTTACAAGGGCTTACAGGGAATGTGTGACGATTCACTTTATCGATGTGAACCCTGAAAAGGCAACAATGCCGTATTCAAGTATGGACTCTTTTAATTCTTTGTTTAAAAATATCACTCTGATAATGCAACGTTCGGTGCTCAAAAGTATATACAGATAGTCCTAAGCTAATTCGATTTCTAAGAACCTAATAAGGTTTTGCTAAAAAATTAGGTATAAGTGGATTCTGTAGATTAGTTAATTTTTAGGCCACGTTTCGTGTCGTTGAAACTTGTTCAGGAACAAAAATTAAAGAATCCAAATATACCTACATACATTTCGAATTTACAAAGATCTAATAAATAAGTGATATATTGTAAATCTCGAAATTCAAAATGCATGACTATATATCACTGACAATCAGGCTGAACTTAAGTTGTGTTAGTTTTTTCATTTTCATGTTTCTAATGAAATAGAAATAATAATAATCAGCCTTAAAGTTTATAATTTTCGTATGTTTTCGTACCTTAAATCTATATTTACAGTTTTGTACGAATGTAATCTAATTCTAATTCTATGTACTTCACGAAATCTTTTGAGTATCCAAATACATGCATTCATACATTCATCGTTTAAGAGTTCATAGAATAAAATCGCACCTCCTTTGCATTTACGCAAATGCAAATTTATATTACATTTCGACACATATTTTGTAACTTTATCGTATACCACCAGAGTTCAAAAATCACACAATTGTCAATGTCCTGATTTCTCGGTGAGCGTGGTATAAAATAAATTTAAAATTTACTAAAATTACTCTATTACTATCGTTGCACATCTTCGCTTATGCACACCAACGTATATTATATCATTATCTTCAATCTTCCTCTTTTTGGAGCTAGTACTGATTTCTGACTCGCACGTACTCGTATCTTCTTGGTTTTTAATGTTGCCCTTGGTTAATTCTTCCTCCAAGTCTAAACTTCTCATCTTGGGAAATTTAAACCTTGGCTTAACATTTTTTTCGCTTGACATACTCTTTATTGAACTACTACTTGGCGAGCTCGAGTCCGAATTTCCCATTAAGCGATCTTCGACGTCATCATCGTCGGAACTCTCCGGATACCTCGGAGTAGATGGTTCTTTTTCAAAATCACATCTCGGTATTTCTTTGTGCGCTTCCAGGATCCTTATATGCGATGCAACTGACTTTACGGGCGAATAGTCGAGATTTGTTTCTCCAGGTGAATAATTTGGAGAAGACTGTGAAACTTTACGTAAGTAGTCGGAAACTTCTTCGCTACTTATTTCATATGGCTCCAAGCTCATTTCCGACAAAAGGCTCGTTGGCGATGATGAGCAATTATTGTTGCTTTGCTCCTCGCTCGACAAGACTGCAGACGACTCGGGCGATTCAATGTTTTCCTCGATTGAACCAGGTACAAGTTCATCTACAATGCGTCCCTTGAGATACTTAAATTGTGCACTAAGCCAGGGGTGTTCCAGCAGTCCCGTGGCCGTCATTCTGGCACGCGGATCCACTGAGAGCAGATTTTCAAGAACAGATCTGCCCAGGCTGGAGACCCACTGACTGACGTCGGCGCTATCAAAACTTAATTTTCCTGATACAGCACGATCGGCGATATTAAACTTGTACTCGTGCGGCAGATAGCGGCAAATCATTGTGTATAACACAGCTCCTAAGTTCCACATATCACATGATTCATTATGTGGCTTTTCTACAAGTAACTCTGGAGGAGCATACGCTAGAGAAAAGCATGGCGTATCTAGATATTCAAATGAAGCTTTACGTTTCGCAAATCCAAAATCAACTATTTTAACCACGTTACTATTTGGAAATACATATAATATATTTTCCGGTTTTATATCCCGGTGTACTATGCCCATTTCGTGCATAAAGTGTACAGCTTCGGTCAATTGTTTCATAATATTTAGCGCCTTCTTCTCGGTAAACATGCCTTCATTGACGCGTCTCTTTAAAAGTTCACCACCGCTCAGTAGCTCCATCACAATGTAAGAATAGTACTTGTCCGAATGCACCTCGATCAATTGTACAATGTTTGGGTGCCCCTGGCAAGCACGTAGGAGTTCGACCTCCTCACTAATGTCCACATTTATATTTTGCATCTTAACTGCGTAGGCCATGCCCGTCTGTTTATCGTAGCACCGATGGCACTCCGCGAATCCTCCCTGGCCTAAAAGTGATACTTCTTCCATGTAATACTTATTCATAAAAGAAGAATTCGGGTCCGGCATATATTCGTATTCCGGAGATATTAAGCATTCTTCTTCCTTTTGGACTATTTCGGGCGGTCCGTAAGAAAAGCCCCTAAAATGGATCAGCGGTCCTTTGTCTTTCGCTGGAGAATCAGTTGGCGACATGCTAGTAAATTCATCAGAGAAATTACGGGTGTCCAGCTCGCCCGTTATTTCTGGTATAAAAGGCGCTGGGATCTCGCGCCTTATGAGAGCATCCCAACAGATCGGTGCGAGGAACGGATGCTCTTTCAGTTCAGCGGCGTCTCTGGAACCGCCGCCGAGGCGTTTCCGCGGGTTCTTAATCAGCAGTCTTGAAATGAAGTCTTGTGCCTCCACGCTCAAGTTGGTTGGTATCACTGGCGAGGTCGACCTGATACGATGAGCTATTTCCTTCGAGCTGTTTTTATCAGCTTTTGAAAAAGGCGAAAGGCCCGTTAATAACTCGTATGTGAGCACTCCAAGACTCCACCAATCGGTAGCCTGAGAAAGTAAAAGTTGCTTTTAACATTTGATGCGCAGTTGATGAACTTGCAATATTTTAAGACAGTTATGTGATTCGAAAGTGCAACATCTTTTTATAAAGAAGACGACTATTTGGACTGATTACAGATCTCAGTTATTTATATTTAAAATCTTGTCTTGATCTTTCAAAAATACTTACAATATCGTGACCGCTTTCCAGTTGAGTCAAAATTTCCGGAGCCATGTATTCAACGGTTCCGCAATATGAATGGGCCCGTTGGTTGGGTAAGCATTCTTTGCTCAAGCCAAAATCAGTCAGGATAATGTGACCCTCGCTGTCCAAGAGTATGTTCTCGAGCTTGATGTCTCGATATATGACTCCAATCTGAAAGTATAACATAAGTTTAAGAAATGCCTTATCGTAAGTCTCGTCGCAAGCTAACCTCCGTACAAAGTGCTACACTGAGAGACCTAGAGTAATTAAAATTATTATTTAGTTTTATTATATATTATCTTATGCCGGTAAAGTCATCACAGATTTTCATTAAGGATCTATTTATTACTTTTGTTTATAATTTTTATTATTTGAAACTTAAAAAGTAAATGAAAACAGCAGTAAAAATTGACGCTGGTAATAAATTGATGAAATAAAACACAAGAAGCAAACTACAAATCTGCGGTTGATTGCCGTCTGTAACTTTACAACTGTTAAAAGTTAAAAAATGAATTACGACTTTTGCAAAACTAGTTGATAAAAATTACAAGGTGATAGTCTGTGATCCTATTACTCCGATAGGATGTTCGTATTTATTAGTTTTTACTTACTTTAATTCAATCAGTGTATCAGATAGAGATAGAGGATTTTCATTTTTGGAGCATGCATTTTGTGTCGCAAATATTGCGTACTAACCTTGTGTAATTGCTCCAGTGCCAATATAAGCTCGGCGACGTAAATCCGCGTATCGTCCTCCGAGAACTTGTCTCGTTTGTACAGGTGGGTGAAGAGCTCGCCGCCATTGACGTATTCCAAAATCAAGTAGAGCTTCTCCTCCGTTTGGAAGGCGTAGTAGAGCGTCACGAGGAAGGGATAGTCTCGCACGGCCTCCAGGACCTCTCTTTCGGTCTTGCTGTGCTCGGCCATCTTTTTCCTCCTGGTGATCATGGACTTTTTCAACGTCTTCATGGCGTAAAGCTTGCCCGCGTCCTCGCCGGTCAGCTTCCTGACGAGGGTGACCTTTCCGTAGGCTCCAGTGCCTAGGACCTGCACCATTTCGAAGTCCTCGACGCCGACTTTTTGTCTGCGCAAGTAGCTCGCTGAAGCAAACAAGGTAAAGGTTCACGTTAGGCTCGACGTAATCGAAACGATATACGAACAAAAAGCATAAATAAGCATCTCTTAAAATTAAGCTTAAAAGATATATAAGGTGCCCTCAAAAGTCGGCAAATGAATCGATCCCATTACCAAAGTAGACTCGGATCGGAGCCGAGAAAAACGGTCGCCGAGAGCATTTCACGGCTGAGCGCGGCCGCAAAGAAAGTCTCTCGGCGTTCGCGTTGCGTAAGTCCGCTTTTATTCGTCGGGCGCGAATCGTGTCATCGCGCGTCGCCGCTCCACTCGAATTCCAGCCTCGTTCCAGTCGGAATTATTCTGAAAACACGCGAGTGTGGTAGCTTCGCTCGTTTCTTTTCCGAGGCGAGCGGCTTCCGAACTGACGGATGGGACTGGCGGCTTTCGTAGCTCTTTCGTGTTGTTTGAGGTTTCAAGGCTCTATTCTTAGTTTGAACGATTGCTTATTGTGTAATTAGAAGTCTTAATTATAGAGGAGCAGTTTTGGTTTCAATGGAGATACTCGCAGTAGATTATTTTGTTTATTTTTCGTCGGGGCAATCGATTTTGCTTGGGTTAAATTATCATTTTGCGTATAAAGATTCGAAATCGTGTAATGGAGGAGGGGCTTGATTAATTTAACGTTCCCTTGCGCAATCAAAGTTATGGAACGAATTTATTTATAAGCACTCGTCCAAAATATATAATTTTTCAAATTCTATACGCAGGTAGTCTGGAAAATCGAGTTAAGCGTTTTCTTTTACCCGCGACGTTTACAGTAATTTATCGTGTGCATAATCCATTAAACATGGGCGATTAGATAAAGCTTCAAACTTGAGGTGAACCTTTTGGCTATCAAATGCCATAATCGAGCTCCTTCGAAATCCAGAAAAACTGGCTCGAGTATACGTATTACTAAAATCAACAGAAAGAGACGCTCCGGCCTGTGCAGCTTAATTTAAGCACCCTTTAATCCGTCGAGGCGCTCGGAATTTTTGTGACTGCACCCGTCGAAAAATAGAAAGAGCCGCGGGCGAGAAACGGGAACGCGCGACGGATAAAAAGAGTCGGGAGAGACGGAGAGAGAGAAAGAGAGGGAGGACTTTCGATTGCGCTCGCGGGAGCTTTCACTCTCGACGCGGAAGGAAGGCTGGAGAAATTTTTGCCTTTTGCTAGGCCATCGAGCTGATGGTTTTCAGTTCTGAGGAAAATCTATATATACTTGGTAGGAGAGGCTTAGTTTTATGTGGGCGAGTTGGTTTTTTGGATCGTTTTCCCGGGGCTCGGCTGGAACTCGGGATTGAATATTCAAGCGGGACAAAAAAGCCCCTGGGACTTTTCACTTTCTCAAAACGAAACCTCATTTTCAATAAATAATTCAGAAACTCGAAAGCCAGAATACATTCGGCCTAATTAATGCGCAAGAAGCTTCTTAGCATAATAAAATTCAGGCCTTTATAGAAGATCGGAAAATAATATTTCTGGAGTGAAAAAAAGAAATTTATTCCCGGAGAAAATGTAATATCTTTGGAGCGGTCGAGAACGCTTTTTCCTTTCGAGAATCGCTTGGAAATTTCCTGAATTTTCAGTTTAATATTGCAAGGGGTATTAAAAATTACGCGTGAAAGTTGTCAACGTGCTCGCTGCTGAAAAATTGCGCTATTATATAAACTTAATATGCAGTCGAGATGTAGGTCCTGATTCCCGATTACAATTGCTCAATAATTATCTATTTCAAATTTCCCCTCATTCTGTGCAAATGTATTAATTACGTTTGATCAGTCCTTGGACAAAATTCACGTCGATCGTCCTGTTATCAGTAAACAGCGAACGTTTGACATTGTTTTCAACGCAAATAACTTGTCGAAATGTCAGGAAGCGGAAACGCCGTTCGATGCAGTAAACATTTACGCTAAACTCTCATCGGCGAACGAGCCGCATTTTCGTGCTCGGGCGAAAGATCTTAGCGGCGCGGGTAAATAATGCATCTCCCTCTGCATTTGCGTGCGCGCGAACGTTGATTGACGCGGCTCGCATATTCATTATGTCAAGCAATTGATCGTCGGATTATCGGCGCGTTGCGCAATGCCGTAATCAAGTCCGTATAGGCAATTATATAAATACATCGAGCGCCGTCTCCTGCGAGCGACAGCCTTTTCGCCAGGCGCATTTTCGATCTCGATCGATGCAAAATGCATCGGAGAGGAAAGGAGATCAATCGAGCTTTCTGTTTTTCAATGTTTAAAGGCGACGCTTTTGCCCGAGATATTCTCTAGGCCGAGCGGCAGGAAGTCGCTTCTCCTTTATTTCGCGATCCCCCCGGGACGATTAAGGTCAGGAAAATGCACCCTCGGAACGAGAAGGCGAACGCGCCTGATTTTCACTTATTCATCCGCTCGGAGATCTAGCCTCGAGAGAGTGAAAGCATCCAAGGCTGATCCCATAATTCAGCCCGAAAGGAAACACGCATCATAACGTAACTGTACGCAACGGCCGCGAGAAAGCCAGCAATCAAGCCTTCCCGTCTCTCCCAGCAATTTCACCCGAAGCGCGAGCGCCTAATACACGCTCCCTGCCATCTCTCGCCTCGTAACCTCCTCTCTTCTCTTACGTCTGACCTAATACTCAATTTCTCCGTCGAGTCTTTGGCGGAAGTGCGCGAGGTGGGCGGGGGGGAGGGGGGGTGCCGAAAAAGGGATGCTGCAGGACTCCACGTCGCGCCTCCTCTCCGCTCTCGCGCAGGCGCAGATCTCGCCTCCGAGGGAGGGGGAGCGGCACGTGCCCCCGGCCCTGACTGCCAGTCGTCGTCGCTGAATCCGTGTCAAGGTGGTGCGCCGCCGGCGGCGCGAGCGCTGCAGGTGACCCACTTGTCGTCGCGCAGCCACTTTTCCCTGGCTGGCTAAGCGCCGCAGCCGCAGCTGCCGAGCTCTTTTCTTTCCGGAGAGCTCTGTTCGGCTTGCGCGGCGGCGTCGACTCTCTCGAGGAGCTACTCCGCGAGAGTTTTTCTAGGGCGTGAACGCAGGCCGCGCGACTACGTTCTATTTGAGTCGCCGTCGGGCATTCCTGCGAGCCGAGAAAAGCGGCAATTAAGGCGTAAAGTCGAAAGGGCCGACCCGCGCGCTTCGACGGGCTTTGCGCAATATCATTGCGACTGGCGCAAGCCGCCGGCGGCGGCGGCGATTGGTCACGTCTCTTTTTGCCGAATATCCTATATATATATATATATACATCGGCGGCGCAGGCTCTTACTTTCCTTCCGAAAATCAGCCGTCGAACGAGTCTAAGCGGCTTCTCGGCGAACGCCGCGCGCGCCGGCTCTCCTCGCGGAAGTTCCGCTTTTGTCTGACCCAGATAGCCGGCATTCACTCGCTATTTCGTAACGGGACCGACTTTCTTTCGGAGCGCGCCGCCGCTGAGTTAACCTGCGACTCGTGAGGCGCGCGAGATTCCTTCGCCGCCCGAGAGAGGAGACAATCGAAAGCAGATTTTTCGGCGAATTCCACCGCCACTGTCCTTTTAAACGAGCGGAGACGGAGCGTGAAACTGGAATGATATCGTTTGGGGTTTCAAGGTCGCGGGTGTAGGCGTATTTTCGTTTTCGATGGAAAAGCCGCGGCAACGCCGCCGAGAGCCGAGGTTTCCAAATGCCGCGGCGGAGCAGTTTGTAATTTTCGTCGCGTTGGGAAACGAACAAAGCCAGGCAATTATAAAGTTCGCTGTGGCAATTGAAAGACTTTGCGCGCAATAACGCCTTTAACCTAGACATCAAAAGCGCCGTTTCAACAGGCATTCCGAGGCGAAATTCCAGATTGAGAATCGGCTTATCAAGCGCTCCCTTTCCATTGTTGCGGGGATGTAACGCGTGCAAACGGGCTTATGGGTTTTCAGCAAAGCGAAATTATTACTCTCCCGCGATTCTGATTTCAATGGGCTGCTTTGTTCGCCGCGTCTGATCGCTTCGCGTATATATATGTAAACATTACGGGCAGAGTTCGCGGATCGGAATGTAATACAAAATCGGACTTTTTGCGCCTGGCGTTGCGTCAGACGCGGCAAAAAAAAAACAAAAAAAAAAAAAAAAAACGCCGACGCTCTCCTGGCAACGAGAAGACGGCGAGGAAGACAACCGGATTCTCCGGCCGCTGCCGCGATTATATATACAGGCGCTTGCGCGCGTAGCCGTCTAGAATCGGAATTAAATGGTTATAACGACTCGGGGAAAAAAGCCGAGACTCGCTTGAAAATACGCGGGGCGGAACTAAGTCTGCCGAGCCGAGAGTAAAATCAAGAGCCGCGGTCTGATTGGCCTCCGATCTCCCGTGGAAAAAGGTCCCCTGCGTGTCCGAGGCCGGAAGTTTGTCAACGACTCCGGCGCGGCAAAAAAAAAAGGGCGACTTCCTGCCCGCGGAGCGGGAGGATTAAGCCGTTAGCGCGCTCCGCGAGCACACCAAAGTACCGTTTCCCTCGCTTCGCATACAGACACGCGGACTGCGGGGAACGACGAGGAGTCGCTCGCTTCAGCTTTCCAGGTAATTCAGCGAGCGCGCTGAAATATATTAGTTGCGCGGGTCTCGGGGATATCGGCTCGATATCGAGTCGCTGATGAGATTTCTGGGAAAAGTGGGCTTTTCTAAAAGGCACAGACGCAACTCCGCCCGCCGGGAATGCAAGCGTCGCCTGGGTAGTAGCCGAGGTTAAGGTCGAAGGACGCTGGAGGTGCTTTATAGACGCGAGCTTTGTTTACGTAAACGCGGCAGCTAAGTGTTATTGGACTTGACGGCGAAAACACGGAAAACTTTCCAGCGGGAAAACAGAAGCCTTATCGTTCATTAGACAACAAAAGTGAGCAATCGAAAAAAAGCAGGCTCTCGAGCACCACTCGATGCATCTAATCCGAAAACGAGAGTGCAAAGAGGACTGCGGCAGCTGCCGCCTCGTTTCCGGGTCGCTTCGCTGAAAACGGTCAAACGGTATATAAGAATCCGGCACACGCCGCGATTTTGTTTGCCGACGATAACCGCCGGCGGAGAGCTGAGCTGGCTTTTCGCGGAAGTGCAGCATAAAAGAAAAGATAAACAGAACCGGGAAAATCGAAATCTGGAAAATTCTTTTGTCAAGCCGATTAAGAGCGAAACTACCGCGCGCTTATACATATATACGCTGAAAAATGTGGAGTAGGTTACCGCCGCGGCTCTCGGCGGCGCTTAATGGATGAGAAATTACTGCGGCACAAAGGGAAAATGCAGAAGCTCGCCTCTCTCGATTAAATAGCTTTATCTCTCCGGCGAATGGCTGCGCGAGCAATATTTTAACGGCACCGCGATCGAGAGACTCTTAATTGCTCTCCTCGCCCGTAACGAAACACAGAATCGCTCTGTTCGCTCGGAAATTGATACAAGCGAGGCCTCCTCCTTTCCAGCATTAGCATTCCACGCGCGGCGGCGAGTGTATATCGAAAAGGCTATATAATATCTATCGCGCGGAGAGCCTGTTTTCGTCGCGTAATCGATAACGAGAGCCGCTCTCTCTGACATAACGTGATCAGCGGCGTATGCGCGCGAGGCGCAATAACCGAGAGCGCGCATCGTCACCTGTTGCATCACGCGCACGTGGGAGGGGGGGGATGGATGCTGCCGCGAGCGGCGTAAACCGGACGGGGGGTATAAGAGCTGCGCACGGAAAATTCGACTCTGCCGGGTCGAGAGCAGGGCTGCCGTGCAGCCTTTTTTCGAGTTAAGCGAGAAGAATGTGGGTTAGGCTGCAGGGAGAAGAGTAGCGGTGCGCGCGTCTATTTGTTCAAGCTGATAATGCAGCGAGAGCGAGCTCCACTTTGATATTGCAGATCGGACGGAGGGAATCGTCGGATTCCTGCGTTGCGATAAGGCTCGCCGAAGGATTCTATTGATTTGTTCGAAGGCAATCGGAATCGTTTATTAGCGGCGGATGTATTTCCGTCCTCGGGCTGGGAGCGTAATGCCAATTATATTTTCAAATGTATTTATAAAGAGCGGCGATCTATCCGACCGGTTGCTAGTTTCCATCGCTTTCATAAAACGGATTCAACAATTATCGTGCGTCCCTTTAAAATTATAAAAGTCCTCTCGACGTGGAAGAAAAATATTTGCCCGGCAGCGCCGACAAAAAAAAAATTATCCTTGCGGCATCGCGTCGGCTCTCAAACAGTGCAGTCGCGCGTCTAAGGCCGTAACTTCAGACGGAGCAAAGAAAAAAAGGGGCGCAAGAAGCAGCAGCACCGAGAGGAGAGCGAGAGAGAACAGGTGTTGATCGGACGCCTCGTTAAAGTCGCTGCGGCCTAAAAATAGCGCGGGATGCGCTATTTTTAGGCGGCCGACGTTCTCCCCTCTCTTTCGCGAGAAGAAATACACCTTGGGCCACACGTGCGGATTCTCTCTTTGTGTGCTCCCTTTGCGATGGCGCCGGCGATGTTACGTAAAAGGAATTAGAGCCGACGAGCCCTGGCCGGGGGGGCAATGACGACAGGAATTCGGATCGAGGGAGGCCTCAGTATTTTAGTAATGGAAACAATTGTTTTCTCGACGCAATAATACTCAAATTCAAAATCCAGCATAATTCTTGCTCGGCTGCAGTACTGTTTACGCCGAGCGGCGCGGGCGCACGTGCCCGAGCTCGGGGGCGCGTGGCGCAATTGCGAAAAAGCAGCAAGAGCAGCGGCTCGCCGCGACTCATCGGCAGCGGCAGCGATACATCAGGCGCGGATGCTTTCTCTCGCGCTCCCTCGGCCGGCGGTATTACGCGAGCTTGCGAAAGGAGAGAGAGCGAGAGAGAGAGACTCGAGCGTTGCGAGCGCGCCGATTCGAGGAAGGAGGAGCGTTTTAGAGCGAAGGTCGGGCTGCAGAAGTGTGGCGCGAAGGAGCGCGAAATCGGGTTTAACCTACAAAGCCCGGGGAGCCTCTTTTAACCGTAAGGAACGCGCCGGGAATGAATCAGCCGCGCTCGCTCCGGGATCTCCTTGGAGGAGGCAGCCGGATGTGCCGAGGCGCCGGAGCTGCGAGAGCGCTGCAATTCCATTTAAATATCTTTTGTACTCTCGTTTGAGCGCAGCTCGACAATTACGTAATTTTTAGCCGAGCTTCGAAATCGATTCGACGCGTCTTACGTAATATTATGCGCGAGGCGAAATCAACTCGTGTCGTCGAGCGCTCGAAAGCTGTGTGCGGCAATTGAGTGCTTTAAGCTTCCGCGAAATTTTCATGAATCTTGAATGTATACACGGATACTCGGCACTGCGGACAGACAATTTTCTGACTGACACGAGGCAATTAAAAAGATCGCGTCGAGGCTCCTTACGCGACTGCTGTTACAACGACGCCACTGCGTAATTCTCGCACTTCTCCGTATTCCTTTACATAAAATCGTTAGGTTCCAGAAACTTATGAAAAGATCGACTGCCGGCAAAGTTACTTCACCGATAACTTCGCGATAACTGCTCCTTTCCCCCAAAATTCATTCGAAATCCGTAGTCAGTGCAAAAACTCGAGAAACCGAGCTCGAAGATCGACTCCGGATGCTGCGCGAGCCGAGTACATCGCAAGCTATCGGCGCGAGTGTGTCAAAGGAGGAGAGGCGGGGGGAGGGGGCAAGATATGGAGAGCACGCGCGTAACGAGACTAATCAGACGGCGCGATGCCGCGACGATGACTCGCGTGCGTGCCGGTTCCCTCTCCCTCTCTCTCTCTCTCTTCCCCCGGCGAGCTTGGCTTTCGAACTTCTCCGGTGGAATTTCGAATTTTCGAAGAAACGCTCCGGACAAGTTTTATATGTGCTCGGTTACGAAATATACTCGGAGGATTTTAAAAGTCGAGCAGGCCGCACGCGGGCAAAGTGAAAATCCTCTCCAAAAAGCGGCGCGCGTATAAAAGTGTGCATTGCAGCGCGAGAGCGGCGCGCGCGCGACTTTCACCGGCATATTTCCCCCGGCCTCGCGACGCGGCCTTTCCATCGCGCCGAACGGCCCGAGCATTTCTTTCCGAGCGCCTCTTTCCTTCTACCAAGTGTATATATATACTCGAATTATCGCGACGAAACGGTCTCTCTCTCTCTCTCTCTCTCCGCCGACTATTGTTTCGAGATTCGAGGGGGGGGAGACGCGTTGCGTAAGCTGGATTGGGCCTACTTTTCCGGAATTTTGAGGACAACGCCGCGGGAAGGCTACGCGGCTTTTCGGCTTTTAATCGAGTTCTATTGTTGTTTTTGACAAAAAGTACAAGGCGAGGCATAATTCGACCTAAACGTGCGGCGAGACTCGCAAGTGTGAGAAGTTGTCGAGGCTTCGGGACAAAGAGAGAATTTAAAGTTGTTAATTTGCTTCGAGTCGGGACACCTACAAACATTTACACTCATTTCAATTATCAAAGTTAAAAGCCCGAGCAGAGCGAACGAACGAACAAAAAAAAAGGAGAACTGGATCCCGGAGTTGAAAAATGAAAATTTCATGCTTCTGCGGACGAGTTTTTATTCAAGGCTCATTGTCGAGCTCGAACGGCGCTGGAAAAAAGGCAGAAAAAGGAAGCTTTTCCACGTAATAGGCAAATCATTACATATTCCGTATCGGAGAAAGTTTAAAGGCCACGCGATTTAAATGCCCCGAGGCTTTTCCGAAACCGAAACCGTAAGAGCCTCGAAAATGCATATTCATCCGCCGGCGAGAAACCATCGGGGACGTAAATCATGCTCTCGAGCGCGAACAAATATTTATAATCCCGTGGCTTTTTGAACTTTTCGAAGCTCGAGAAACCGGGCGAGAGAAATTTCGTTCATAAATTAGAAAGCAGCCGGGGCGATCGTTCGAATTTTGTTCTCCTGGCCGAGGCGGTAATTAAAACTAAAGCAGTAATTGCCGAGGAGTGTACAAGGCACTAATCTAATCTCGCGAAGTGAAACTGCGTACGGCAGAACTTCGGAGGAGAGCTTCGGCCGCCTGAAAAAAAACCAGGTGCTCGACTTGGAAATAATTACCGCAGTTTATACAACTGCCTCGGGCCGCATGTAATAATCCAGCGGGCGACGACGACATCGCTCGCCGTGACGCAGTAGACGACGCGACGCTTTGGCGGAGAGGAATTTTCGGGCCGCGAGGGGGGCTTTTCCTTTGTGAGGCGGACCCTTCCCGCAGGTCAGAGGGGGGAAAACGCCTTTTGTCGTCGGAGATTTTCTCGCTTATTTATGGGTTAAGTGCAGCGCGCGCGCGGGGCCGGAATCGAGGTTAGTTTTTATCGCGCCCGTTTTGCGGATTCGACCGAGTGAAAGTGCAGCGGCGGCGCGCGTTTCAGGCAAGCCGGCTTTATTGTTTCGCCGGAGCCGTCGATTTTGAAAATTGCCCGCTGCCGCTCTTCTTGATAATCCGGGCAAACGGAAACTTGGCACGTACGGCGAGCAAACACCTTGGAGGTTCCTTATCAGCGGCGTACTCTGTATGTGTGTGTGTATGCTCGCCTTACTAACCCAATTGCCCGCGTTTCGGCTACTCTTTTTCGCTCGAGACGACTCGCGCTTCGGAAATTAAAAGTCCACTTTCAATAACGAGCCTATATCGACCGGCCGGAGCCAATCAGAGGCTCACACAATAAAAAAAAAAGTATCTTTCCCGCATGAAAGGGCAGAGCGACTGTTCCCCTCCCCTCGCCCCTCCGAGCGAGTCCACATATCGATTGAGGCTGGAAATTTTCTGCGCCATCCCTTGCCGGAGGCGAAAAGAAAACTTGGCTCCGACAAAGGCGAGAGATCTCCTCTCCTTTGTTTCGATTTTGCGCTCCTCTCCGGCCGATTATGACCGGAGTCTGCTCCGGAGAGCTTTATTGGGTCAATTGATTTAAGGGGATCGGCCGCGGATTCCATGTCTAATACGGCCTTTCAGCGGCCGCGTCGACAGATTTTCCGACGAACCTGATTGAGCGGTTTTCAAAGATTATATGGATATCGGATTGAAATTTGAGTTTATTAGGGATCGGCGAGTGTAGTGTTTAGAGTCGATGGGCGGGCCGCCTGGCTTTATTTAATTGTAGGCTGTTTCAGAGCAGTTCCGAAGCCTTAGAAAACTATCGATTCTCCGCGAGCCTCCTACGCTGCGGCTGCTCTTTAGCCGTGTACTTCGATGCTCTTTACTCCGCTAGTCGCGTGTTATCCCCGATTCTGCAGAATCCGCCTTGAGATTTGCTCGCGGAAAACTTCTGCTCGTACTCCCGACTTGTGTATAATTAAAGCCGTAATTTTCGTGCGCGTAATAAAGAGTCGCGATTAAAATTGAGCCAATCTCGTAATTGCCTCGGCGGGTATTAAAAAAAAAAAAAAAAAAAGTTATAACGCGATATTAGTCTAACAGCTCCTGGTATATCGAAATTGAAAGCAAGTCTTTTTTCTAATTTCCTACGCGACGCTTCGGAGTAATTAAGAGCGCGACGGCAATTGCCGCGCCGAAAAAAAAAACAAGAAGCCTTCGCTCAATTTGAATTTCGATAAGAGCCTTTTCAAAGCCGAACGTCGACTTTAATCGAGCCCGATTAATTATACGAATTCGCGAGCTGTCTGCCGAGAGAGTCAAGGTCAGTCAACTTTGCTCAATCGCATTCATGAAGGAAAACTTGCATTACCTGCTTGTCTCTCTTCCTCGTTGTTTCGGCAAAAAAAAGGCGTCGCACAAACAATTAATTCGTCGATTGCTCTTTTTTTTTGAGTCGGAGCTCGCCTTTTTTTACCTTTCGATTGTTGATTTACCCGTTTAACGTCGAAGCTCGAAATCTGAGTGAGGAACGAGGTGACACCGTTTTTACGCGCGCCGCTTTATCTTTTTCTGCGTTTCAGTCTAGTTTCATTGTGCAAGCTTTTTTTCAACCTTGAATCGCAGCCATTTCAGCTGATAATTTTCCATTTTCGAATTTCAAAACCAATTTAAGAAAGAGCTTTCTCTCCCGGTCTTCTGCGTCGACTCTTCCGAAGCCCGTCGCCGATCGAAATTGCGGCGAAAAATCGTCGAAAAAGCCCCCGTGACCGAGCAGCGCCGTCTAATTACCGGCTCCATTGTTCGGCTCGAGGCAGGAATAAAAAAAAAAAATGAGCGCATTACGTGCCCGTCTTGTACTCGTAGGTACTTTGCGCGCGTGGAAACTCATGCAAGTTGAAGGTCGCGCCGGGAAAACCTTCGCGCGACCGGAGAAAATAAGCGGCGGCGGCGGCTACTGGCGGCTGTTGCGCAATCGAGATTATCGACTTACGTAAAGGATGATACGGGAAATGGAGGAGAGAACGGCGGGGAACGCCGCGCGAATTTGCTGTCGTTTCGGGGCCGAGTTTTCGGGGGACTTATATATTTTAATGATGGTACGCCGGTTTTCTCTCTCGGCTTTTGTATATACGATTTCGAAACGGCGTCTATCGTATTTTGCCGGTCGAAAGAGTTTAAACGCATAAATTTGCCGGGCAAAAAGCGCGGTGTTTTTAAAGAGTCATAACTTTATCGGATCATGACACGTTCGCGTGAAAACGAATGAAATATAACTAAAACTGCGCAACGCCGCTGCATTAAAAACTTCCATTATTCGCCGCGGGGAGCTCCGCTGAAAAACTGAGCAACAGCCAATTTCGTTTTTCCAAACCATCGACTTGGAACTAGCGACTAAAGTGCTTCTGATTAATTCCTCCGTTAATGACTTGTCGTTTAGCAATCCTCATCGGGAGCTATTAGGTTGTCATCGCTCGTTTTGAAAACATTAAAAAATATCAAAGGGTTACTGTAAGAAGCCTCGATGCATTGCTCTACTTGTTCCCGAGGTGAAGGGCTGAAGTTGCAGGGTCGCGGGCCTTTCCCTTCGATGCTCAACGAAGACCAGTTGGATTTTTCAATTCGGAATTGAGAATAGTGGCGCAAGATCGGACGAATGTTTCGAGGGGCGATAAACGACTTTCTCGCTCGTAACTCGATACGAGCTTGTATTTTAATGAGTGAAAGGAATTGGCTTCGCAGATAAGAGATATATAAATTCAGTGCGGGGATTCCCGCGAGCTTTTTATTCTCTGCGTTAAAGGGCTGGGAGTTTCCCTTGGGCTCGCATTGAGAAATTACATTGCTCGTTGTCGCGGTACGTGCTTTAATTCGACTTCCGGAGAGAAGTCTCGGTAAATGTTTTTTATTCCCTATCGGATCGGATCGCTCGTTTTCGCCTGATAAGGCGAAATTATTTAATTTGTACATCCTAAACATTGCGATAATCTTGCGATTAAAGGCCTTTTTGCATAACCTCAATTCGTCCGAGCAAACATTTTCACGTCCTTCGCAATGACTCTTCACTTTGTAAAAGCGAAAGGTAATTGGGAGAGAGAGAGAGAGAGAGAGAGAGAGGAAGAGAGAGCAGGTCACGTATGAAAAAGGTCGAAGAATCGAAGGTGAGCCAAGCTTTTCATTCTCTTTCAAAGAGCTAAGAAAAAAAATAAACTGCTAGAGTTTTACTTCAATTCGGCTCGTAAAGAGCCGTTGGGAAATACCTGATAACACGTGCGGCATGTAATCCTACCTCTAACAGCTGGAATTTCCTACGTACGCGTCTATGCCGACGCCTAGAGAGAGAGAGAGAGAGAGAGAGAGAGAGAGAGAGAGAGAGAGAATTGGCCTTTAGAAAAAGTATACTTAAAAAATGATTTACCAGCTCGTTCGACGACTTTTAAATGGCCGAATTAATTTACTTATAATTATTTCTAAAAGTTTTTTTAACGGTTTCTCTTGGCCAACGATCCCCGATTTCCCGGCCCGAGGCGGGTCCGAAAAGTGAAAATCCTACATAACGATTCCCTGCCGGCAGAACGAAAAGAAAAAAAAAAAATCGAAAAGTCACGGCTGGCTCGCAACGCTCTGTGGCCGCTCGGCGCCGGTGACTCTTTTAGGTCGCTCGATAACGGGTCTCTCCCGTACCAACACGCGCACGCACAGCGAGAGATCCGCGCGCCACGCCGTAACGGTGGTATTATCCAACAGCGGCGTTTCCTTTTCGCTGGGCGCGAGCCTCGAATGCCTATGGGTCTTCTCTCCCCCCCGGCCGCCCCTCCAGCGCGCTTTTCGATAAGCACGTGCGCGCAGGAGGGGGGGTGGGGGGCGCCGCCTTGATAGCGGGCTGTGGCTGCTGCTGCTGCTCCTGCGCTCGAGCTGTTTCAGCGAGGAAAATGCGCGATGCACCGATCGATGGTTGGATTTTTTTTTCTGCTTTTCGATTTACTTTCGGACCGGATAATGAATTCCTTTTCAGATTTGTTTGAAATTTTATCTAGCCCCTCGATAAAAACTGGGATGTGCAAGGCCGAAAATGTATTTCTAACTGTCGGGAGAAAATGATACATCTTATTCGAGGACAATGTTGACGCCCCCGATAAATCTGCCTTTTCTCACAGGACAGAAAATGTCTGGACTTTGGAACAGATTATCTGTCGATTGGTACGTTTATCTGCAGAGAGCAGGAGCGCCAAAGGGTGATTGTCCACTCTTCGAAGAAAGTGAAGCTCGAGTATTCGTTGCTTCCATTTCGTCGTTGGAAATTTTGAGCCTCGCGCTCGCTTACACAATATACCCGCGAATTATGCAAGACATTACCTTCCTCTCGGCACGTGAAATAACACGCGCTTATCGGCAAAAGAAAATAAAAGGAGGTTAGGTCTCCGAAGCGACCCGCACACCTTCGCAAAACACGTTATATATATAACGAAGGCGGATAATTAATTCGCGCTCGCGACCTTCCCCGCTCGCGGTGCAAAACATTGTTGAAAATTTTTTCAGACCGACGACTATAGCTCGAGATTAAGGCTGACGAGATTAAGAGCGACGGGCTTTTCCGAGTAAAACGCCGCGCGCCAAGCGCATTTGCATCGCTATCGTATAATGTCACTTTATTTCTCGCTATTGGAAGCTCGTATAACGCTCTGTAAAAATAGCGCACACAACAGAGAAAGAGAGAGAGAGAAAGAGGAATGAAGAATTCAGGCAGATACGCGGGATTCCTCGGCGAAGGCCGCCTCGAGTTTAAACATTAACTGGACACTTTCGCCGAACGATATCCCCGCTCGGTTGTAGGTCGAATGAATAATGTCGCGGCGTTCGCCGAAGAGCAAAGTTCATCTTCGAGGAAGTTCCGCGCGCGCGCGGACACGCCCGCTAATTGAATAATAATTGTTACATAAGCGCCGACTTATTAAACATTGATTTTAAACGCGCGCATTAACTTATGCTTTGCCGCTTAAGGAAAGAAAAATGAGTAAGAACATGATCCTCCGTGCATTTTGATGAACCCAAGCCTGGTGCTTTCCTCCACGCGCCATAAACGCCTTACGAGCAACATACACAGTCCCCCCGAAGAAAAAGAGAGCCCGAGATCCCGAGGCCTCGCGGTGCTCAAGTTCAAAAATCCCATTCCCGCGGCGCGTCCGCGCGCGAAAGAGAGCTCCGCAGGCGGCCGCGCAGCCGAACGTTGCGTCGTTGCGTCCTCGTCGCGCTCCTGGCGAAACCGCAGGCACATGGCCTCGCTCGCGGCCACGTGTCCGTCTGCCCGCGCGCCATGTGTTCGCGGTCGCATTCGCGCGGGGGCCGAGCGAGTCGGCGCGCCGCTCGAGAGGAGAGATAAGACGAGGCGATCGCAGTGTGCTCTGGAAAAACCGAGGATTTTCGGAAAACTTTTGCCGGGGACTGTCGAGCGCCTTCCCGCTGCGCGCGCTATTTTTGGATTTTCCGACCGTAAATCGTTCGTGGCTCGGATGTATCCGCGGCTGAACGTACACTTCGGGCCCTCGTCGGGATTCGAAGTGTTTATTGCCGGGAAACTTGCAAACTTTCCAGCCGCTCGATGATTTTTATTTCGAGCCCCGGGATTATTCGGCCGGTAATTCCCTTAATCCCCGTCTTTACTTTACGAGTCGACGCTTCACCCGTGAGTCGGGTGCAAGGACACTCGTAAAATCAGTTTTACAGGCCTCGGGCTCTGCGGCCGAGGCGGACCGAGGCGACAACAAAGCCCCGCCGAATTTCCCCGCTCGAGAGAGGCACCGAGAGGTATATAAGCCGGCCGAGCTACAGAAATACACCTACGCCCGCAGACGCTGCAGAATTATTTCGAGGCGGAATCTAGGTAGATTCTTTTACCGTCGAGTAATAATTCATTTTTATAGGAAGATTTATAGTCAAGATTTACAGTGACGACAGAGTTTTGGCAATAATTTTGCTAGAAGGTGTACGAACAATTAGTTAGTTCGAGCATTCGCTCGGCCCGACGGGAGGATTTTTCGCACAATGGCCCGCGACAATAAATTCTAAACGGGCAGGTGCGCGGAGAGAGACTCCGGAAGACCGAGCGAGCGGAGAGCCTGGCCGCGGCGCGTCATCCACCGGGCAACAATGCGCCGGTTCACTCAACCCGGCCAGACTTTCGCACCAAGAGCGAAACGTCCTCCGGACAGCTCGGTCAGTCCCCCGCGGCGTTGACAAAGCCGCTGGAACCACCCCTTATTTACCTGTGGGTGAAGGTCGGCGGTTTCGAGGCGGATACTTTCGACGTACTTTCGTGACGCAGCACCGGACGGTGTGTGTGTGTGTCACGAGTAGCGGATAATCATTGGCAGACATTGTAGCGGGGATTTTCGAATGGCTTGTTTGTTTACGAAGACGCGATAGAAATTCGAGAGATAAGAAATACGTGTTTTCGGGAAATGTTATCTGCGACATTTTTAGGATAACGAGCCGCTCGGAGGCTCGTTATTGCCCTTTAACGAGGAAAGACTTGGAATCTCTTACTTTCACGGATTCCTTTAAAAGTTAACAATTAGTTGAAATTGCACGGAGCTTAAAATCGCATCGACCAGAGACTACTGCGCCCGAGCTACAACCTGATGACGTCACCAGGCGAAAAAAACAATATTGGAATGACGTCAAAGCCTCGATATTCCCACAACAACGTCTCCAGTAAACATCGGAGAGCCAAGCGAGCGTTATCCTCGCTCGAGCTTATCCCAGGGACAATGCAAGTCGCCGCGGCGATGAATCACGGCTAAAAATTCGGATTCGAAAAAGGTGACTGCACCGGACATCGGAGGCCTCGGGCGGCTAAAGTCGCTCGTGAAAATCGAAAAGCTGGAAAAGTCGGCGCACAAAAGGCGCCTTATCTCTCTAGAAGAAGAAGAAGAACAAGACAGACACAGCAGAAATTGCCGGGACGATTATCGCTGTTATTCGTTTTTTTCCTGCTCTGCCCCCTCCCCTCCTCGAGCTCGCCGCTTCCTTATTTTCTTGTTGCCTCCTTAGCCGCGGCGCCGGTAACAATATCGGGGGCCCCGCGCTTGTAAATGCCGTTTATTTTTGGCTTTCCGCGGTATTCGGCGTGCATCGATCGCGCGGCTAATCGATGCGGGGGCCTATTAATATGCATTATCGCCGTATAATTAACTCGAGTCGCGCGCGGGCACGGCTCCTCCTTTTTTTTTTTTCGTTTCTTTAAAGGGAGAGGGAGCTCCGACGTTTGGCTCGTAAAGAACTCGGGATTTTACATAACGAAGCAACTCGGCTCCTCGATGCTCCGCGATAAGCGGCGCGCGCGCTCGTGAAAATTTGTCGAGCGAACGTAGAATTTCGCGTACGCACCTCGACGACAATGTCCCGCGCGCGCCGTAATCGGGGACGTTCACACGGACTCGCGCACGCAGAGCGAGAGAGAGAGGCGAAGTTTATCGGCGCGTATATCGCCCGTTTAAAAATACAAACATTTCCGATCGAGTCTCTCGCGGGAAGGAGCAGATTTTCTCTCGCAAAACCCAGGAGAGAGAGAGAGGGAGAAGGAGAGGCGGCCGCGCTATCGATTCGCAGCTCGCTTTCAAAGAGATGTGCGTGCGTTCTCGCGCGTCAAGAGGAAAGACTTTGACGCGCGCGTATTACCAATTCCTGCTGATTATCGCCGCGCCACGCTCGTCAATACACCGAGCGCGCACACAAAAGCGCAGCTCGCAATCGATGCCTCTTTCGATTTTCATTGAAAAACAAGTGCGCCCTCGTTTAAAAAAGACCGTGGCAATGAACGCCCACCGACGTTTGCCGAAGGCTCTCTGAAAAATCGGCAGAGAGTCGGCGCGTCTCTCAGGAGGGGGAGCATTATCGGGCAAGCAGCGCGGATGACTCCTCCGCGGGAGCGATGCTCCTAAGTGTCGTAGGAAGCAGTTCGCGCCGACGCGAGGCCTATATAGATCGTTCTTTTGTCAGGCGGCGGCGGGGGCTCCTTATCGATTTTCGACCGAGGCTCATTAAGGCCGAGTCTGACCTCGTCCGCCGCTCAGACGTGCGCTCGCTTTCAGCGCTCGCCCCTCCGATCATCTCTTCCTTGTTGTCGATTTTTACGAGAGTCGGTCGCAGGTGCCGTGGTTTTTTTTTCTTTTTTCTTTTAAGAAGCTCGAGCGATCAGTTTATCGATGCGAGCGTCAAGATTCCTTGGCTGCCAATCGTACATCGGCTCACGAGCGTTTCACACGAGCCTGCCGCCGCGCGCGACTAAAAATATGCGCCTTATCAGCGCCCCGTCCAGTCGAGCCCGTCCGAACGCTCTATTTAGCGGCTTGAAAATCGGCCGCGACGAATCATTCCAGTTTACAATACCGCCGAGAGGCTGGGGGGATTCGAAAGTATTATCGAGTTGGCGTAGACTATTCGCCGCTCGAAAAACACTTGCGAGTACACAGGCGAATCAGCTGTTCGAGCCCGAAAACGTTCGAGCTATCGTAGAAAAAGAGCGACTCCGCGCTCTCGGCGCGTATATTTACTTCGGAAGGAAAAAAGATTCTATCGGTCGGGTAACCTCAGCCTTCTTGTTTGCCTCGTCGCCGAGCCTCGGCTTAATAACGCTGACTGTACAATTTAATGCAAAACATTGCCGCTCGCTCGGAGCACGAGGCAAGTTCCCGCAGTCACGGACATACCTGGCTTCTCTCTCTCTCTCCTAAACCCGGGGATCCCGGCGACGGCGAGCGAAAGAAAGTGAAAGCTTTCGAATAAAAATCGAGCTAATAACTCAATTTCGTAACGTCGCCGAGCGCTAATGTGGGAGAAGGTAACAATGATCGCGGGCTGCTATAATTACGTCTTTAGTCGTTATTGGAGGCGGGGCGGGGAGGGGGCAGAAAAAAACTCGCCGCTCGGCTGAAATATTTTCGGCGGAAAAAGAGTTGGCGTTACGTTAACGTGCATTGTCTCCCCGCGAGGGATACCTTGAAAGAGAGAGCGCGCGTTTTCATTTTCGCCTCGGCGTTTTTTGTCAGGAATCCAATGCGGGAGTTTTAATTGGGTTATAAATAAACGTACTTTATCTTCGGTCGGGAGGCTAAAGCGGTACAACATTATCAGTGCAACGAACTACATTGTCGGGTTTGAAAAATCTCCCGATTAAAGGTACATAAAGCATTTCTATAACAAAGAGATTCGCGTTGCATCAGCGTAGGAAGCCATTTTACATTTCAGTAATTGCATCATTATTCTCATCGCCGTCATTACACGGCGCGAGTTTGTGCTCGCGCGCAAAAAGCCGCGTAAAAATACCGGCAGGAGAGCGACTCTGTACCGATATTCGAGGCGGCATTAACCCGATCGCGCACAGCCTGCGCGAAACGGCGCGCTCGATCGCAGGGAACGCGAATTCGAGAAAAGCTCAACAAGTGGCGGATTTTCTGAATGGGAGTAGCGCGAGAAATGCGGGGCCCCCCTCCCGAAAAAAAGAACTGCTCCAAGGCCGATACATCGTGTGTGTCTCTCTGTGTGTGTGTGTGTCCCTCTCCTCTCCCGCGAAAACTCGAGGAGCGAAAAAAGAGCACCGCCGAGGTGGGAGAAAGAGGAAAAACCGCTCGGCACAAAGCCGCCGCGGCAAACTGCACACGGCGAACCTTGCCACGAGTCTAGCGGCGCGTGCCTAACATTGAGACTCGTCCTTGGCTACCGCGCGATGACTCTCATCTCTTTCTCTATGCAAGAGAGAGAGAGAGACCTATTCTTTTGACTAGCCGATGCGAGAGGGATGAATTTTTAGAGGGAGCCGAGGAGGCCTTGAAGCTCTCGCCTGGATCGAAGAGCTTCGGACAGATGGCCGACTTTGAATTATCAATTCGGAAGATGATCGAGCTTTTTTTCTGCGCGGCTCGAGAGAAAATTCGACAATTCGACTTGGATTTTTTGACGTGGACTTTCGCGTTACCCAGAATTATGCACATACAAACGTGATTTATTCACGGCTCCGTTTTTGTTAAGCTTAACCTTGCTTCTTGTCGCGCTTCTCAAATTTTATTCTAAAGCGCAGCGAGATAAATAATTAATTTTTTCGTCTCGTCCGTTAATTCAATTAAAAGACTAATATTAATATAGAAAAATTTTGTTCGAAAGGCTCGAAGTTGCCTCCGTTACTTACTGGCAAAAAGCGAAAAATGTGTTAGTAATATCAATGATACCTTACCTTTAAAAATGTTAGTGAAAAATCTGTATATATAGCTTAGCATTTTCGGAATAATCCGCATGCATTATCATGAAAAGATTTGAATCATTCATGCCTTGGTGACAGAAATTATACAACGGCTTATCATTTTTACAACATGCTTGGGCTATTATTTAATCTACACTAAATATCTACTCCAGGAAGCACAGAAATCGAACGAAGATCTGGACGGGAAAGGCAGCTAAAGAAGTGACCATTGGAAATTGATTTTTAATGAGTCACGTTACGGGAAACCCTGCAAAATTTAATTTTTTTTGGGTTAGAACAACGTTTTACGTCCAAGTAATTAAAGTGAGAAAAAAACCACTGCATTTTTCGTTAGACAAAAGGTCAACGATAGTTCACACACCCACACCATACTTAATATATTCGCTGAAACTCGGCTCGTTCCCTCAACATCTGTATCAATATTGCTCGAGTATAGTCCGAAGTCACGCTCGATAAAAATAAAAAAAAAAATCGTTCCGCACGTTTACAGATATCGCACAGTACGAGCCACCGACGTACGACTCGATAGATGCCCGAGCTTTTCTGTACTTAATCTCGGAACGATTCGAATTTAAAATTGTCTGTTGAGAAATCGAAATTTCTGGTTATCAATGAAGCGAAACTTTGTCAAACTGCCACCGAAATCGAGGATAGTTTCGAGTGCAGAATGTTTTGACGCATTAAAATGGCCGGCAAATAGTGCCACTTTGCCCGTAATGATGCGCATTCTGCAATACTGTTTTGACCGGCAAGCTTGATTAATGAAAGCATTTTTTAGCTCGACTAATCGTCGTCTAGCATAACAAATAGCTATAGATTAAATTATTACACCGACTCGAAATGCGACGTCGACAGAAGAATTTAGTGGAAAGTCGGCTAATGTCATTGGGCGTTAACTGCCTTTATTGCAAGTTTCGAGGAATATCGATTTTCATTTTAGCAATGTTTGCTTTCTCGTCCCGCGAAGCAACTCAATCTGTCAAAGCTCAACAGTGAGAGAAACGCGCAATAGCCAAACGAAACGATCAATCGGAGAACAACAAACTCTTTTCCGCGGCAAGTTTTTCACTTAGACTTATAGGAAAACGGGAATGGCATTCTTTCGCTCGATTTGCGGCGATATTTAGCTGTCGGAAGAATTTAGAAAGCGGCGTCTGATTAAAATCCCCGACGTACAGTTCCTCTCCCGGCGCGCGGCGTCTTTTTTTTCGGCCCGAAATCATTTTACTTCGATAAAGGGGTTTGCCGTCGCTATGCATCGTAAAAACAGCAGTATTCTAGCTGCTCTTACAGCTGCAATGCTCGGCTAATGTTTTCAGTTAGAAACCTATAATCGAGGCGGTCGCTGCCGCTTCCAGTTTAATAATTTGTTGTCTAAAACTAATTCAAAGCTTTTTCAGCGGCTTCTGGACCTGAGCCAATAAAGTCGCCGCGGAACCAATCAATGCCCTGCGATAATCGAGAGGAGTAAATCAAAGAGAAAATTAGCTGGAATCGATTCAACTACCAGTGGAAAAGCCGGACGAGAGCGGATGCTGACTGATCAGATGTTTTGGAAAACGAAGTGTACGAGGATAGCTGGAGGAACCGAAAGAAGCCAAAGAAGTCCGTTTATCTCTTCCTGATCCCATTGCCATTACCAATTGAAACTGTTGAAATAATGAATAATTTGTTTAAAAAATGTTGGAAACTTACTTTGGCGAATGTGGACTTGAATGATCTCCCTGATCTCCTCCTCGGGGGTAGGAGATGCTGGCGAAGCTGGGACGACGGCCTGGTTTCCCAATCGTGCCTTCTCGGACTCGTTGGAGGTTTGCTTGCCGGAGCCGTCGTAGCCGCTTTCGTCGCTGGTTTTGTCGGTGAACTTTTTCGTTGGTGCCATGTTTGCTTGCGCGGGACCACTCGACTCTTCGTTCGAGACAAATCTGGTCATGGTGAGTGTCGAGTGTCAGGGTGTCTCACCCCGAGTACATGACACGAGAACACGGTGGGGATGCGTGAGCACTCGCGCACAAATGTCGCACTTTGAAATTTGCAGAGAGAGAATCTCAGAGAAGAGCAGGATGTCTGTTCACTCGGAGGTCTGACTGCCTACTGACACATTTGTCTGCGTCGATGTAGCAGCGCCAGATCAACTCCGCTTGTCCCACTCCCGGCGATGCGACCGAATGGAGGGGAGCGGAGAGCCGGCCGAGCGGTGGGGGGAGAGACCCTGTTGCGCCGAGCTGACCTTCAAGCCGCAAGTACGCTGGGATTTGAAAGTGCGTCTGCTTATTGCGCATGTGTATTAGGATTACCCTTGCTTGCAGCCCAACATATTCTCGAATATTTCGGACAATTTGCCGTTTTTCGAGGACGCCATTTTTCTGGAACATGAAAAGATGCTGAGATGAATTTGACGCCAAAGATATTTGACATTTTTTTTTTTTTTAATTTAGCAACAATAGCAGATTAAATATTAGGACTCGCCGCATAATTCGGAAAGCGTCTTTCTTATTTATATACATATAATACTTCGAAATTTTCTAGATTTAGCAATAATAACAAATTACATATTATAGGACGCTACAATAAAAAAAAAATATATTTTAGGACGCGTCTTATAGAAGCGTCTTTCTTAGCTGTGAAATCTCAAGATAAGTTATACTTCTCTGGAAAGATCATGAAAAGACGCTATTAAAATTTTTTTTTTTTTTTTTGTTAATTTAGCAACAATAGCAGATTAAATATTAGGACGCGCCACATAATTCGGAAAGCGTCTTTCTTATTTATATACATATAATACTTTGAATTTTCTAGATTTAGCAATAATAACAAATTACATATTATAGGACGCTACAATAAAAAAAAAAAATATATATTTTAGGACGCGTCTTATAGAAGCGTCTTTCTTAGTTGTGAAATTTCAAGATAAGTTATACTTTTCTGGAAAGATGGTAAAAAGACGCTAAGGTGAAACGGACGCCAACAAAATTCGAAATTTTTTATTTTATTAATTTGGTAACAATAGCTGATTAATTATTAGGATGCGCCACATGATCTTGAAAGCGTCTTTCTTAGTTGTTTAACTTCATGATAAATACTTTGAACTTTGTAAATTTAGTAACAATAACATAAATTAAGTATTATAGGACGCTAAAATAAAAAAAATATGGAAATCTCTAAAAAAATTTTTTTGCTTTTCTTTAAGAAGTCTTTTTTGATATTACATTATTTTCCAGATTAGTGATATGTAAGATAGTCTAAAAAACTAAGGAAATGTAAAAAAGTTTGTATTTCAAGTCTAGCAACGTCCAAGAGCCACGTTAAAATTTTTTGTTTAAAAGTTTAGTAAATTGGATATTACTTTCATCCCTTAAAAAAATTCTACAACTAATTTTTACTTTTCGAGTAAAGTTCTTGTTAATTTTTTAATTTAACTTTGTTTAAACTTTTATTTCTTAGATAATGTTCAAAGATTTTAATTAATTTCCATAGGTTATACACCAATTTCATGTTTTTTTTTAAATTTAGTTGCCAAACAATAAATTGATAAATATTTATTTATTTTACAGTAAAATAAATAAATATTTTTTTCATTTTATAAAAAATTCTCGTTACAAATTAAGCAGCTGCAAGCAAAATTTTTGGTCTGTCGGTGACCATTAAAATACCATTAAAGGGATTAGCCTTAAAGGTCCGCCAATAAATGCGGACTATTGTAAACTCGAATTGCCGCTCAACTTTTACGTGTCTCATCTCGTGCATCTTAATCTGCACTTCAGACATAGTCAAAAATCGATTTACGATCCGATCCCAAATGCATTTCTTTGGAAATTCGACAAGCCCAGTTTCCTCGTTCTATTTCCAGCAGGTTTAACGCTCCTCTTCCCACGCGAGGCGGAGTCGGCGTAAGCCGCGGCCTGCCTCGGACCCGGCAGTGGGGAATCCCTGCGGGGCGAACTTGATTCTCCTTTCGCATACGTGACACTTCATTCAGTGCGTTCGGCCTCTCTCTCTCTCTCTCTCCTTTCCGTGCATGTCGTACTTTCTACGCTCGGCCAGCTTACATTTTTGACGGCTTATGCAACTGCTGTAACGCTCGAAAGGCCGGGCTCGGGGAAAGAGATTATCTTTGCTAAATTACGGCAGTTAAATTTGAATTTTACAGAAGGGCTTTTACAATCCGAGCTTGGAGGTTTCCTCGGTTTTGTCTTTAGCATCTTAGTGCTGTTAATGAATATTCGAAATGCTCTCTATTATACCTGGAATACTGTATTCAGGTACTTGGCCTTTCTGTACTCAAAACAATTTTCAATTAAGATAACATAGGGAAACAACCTTTAAGTTAACAAATTTCGAATGTTGCAAAAGTAGATTTCGTTTAGTACAAATAAATTCAGTAAAAAATATTAATCTTTTTTGTTTTTTATTCAATTTTAATTTTGAAAGTTTCATATTTTATTACTTGTTCAATTTCAGGGGGCAGAATCCGATATCAAAATTGGGAAATTTTCAAAATCTGTAAAGTTACATTCAGTTGATAATTTTGCAGGTTTTGAAAGTTTTCCAAATTAAAATTGAATGAAAAATGAATTTTATTGTTATAATAAAATAGATAACGTACAAATTCGAAATTTGTTAAATAAAAATTTTGTTTCGTCACGTTAAGAACCCTTTTTTCTGTTACATAAGCTTTTAGATTGGGATGTCTACACAAATCATTGTAAAAAATGTTCGTAAGCTTTAGGTCTTCTAATGTAAGTCGCCAAAACCACCAAGATCGTATTTTACCGATCCTTTATATTTGTTCAAAAAGACCTTTCCTTCAGTAATCATCAATGCAAGAATGTTCCTGAAAAACCTAAAAATTGCAATAACATTCACTGTAAATAAACAAAAACCTTTGTTTCCGTGCAACTACGCCAAATGAAAACGCCCAATTCTCCGCCGGGCATCCATAGCGTCCTCATCAGCAAAGCAGAGCAAGGAAGATCGAATATTCGGGAAGAGAGGAGAGAGGAGGGGTGGGAAATTCCCGAGCATTTCACTTTCCCTACCTCGTGGCGTCTGTGCGCTTACGCAGGACCGCGCCACGTGCGCAGGCGGCGGCGGCAGCGCGCGTCTCTTTAATCGCTTTTAAAGGACCTCGCTTAGCGAGCGAGGCGAACGAGCGAGCCGCCCCGTTGCCAAGTTGACCTACTCGAGCGGCGCGGCTCGGCGTTGTCGCTTCGCGCTCAAGCGCGGATTTACCGTACGCCGCTGCCGCGAGCCGTCGCGGCGATGCGTGGATAATGGGCGCGCGGTTTCACACGCCTTCCTTACTTTTTTTGTTCTTTTTCACCGAAAGTTGTAGACTCGCCCCGTTAAGGGGATCGCTCGTCTTTTTCGCCACAAATTTTCAGGGCTTCGCGCGCCTGATTAAGGTAATTGATAAGCGGCGGAATTCGCTCGTACGGCTTAGGTGTTTTTTTTTCGCAGAAATGCGGACGCTTATACTCTTTTCTGTATAAAGTCAATTTGCGACGCAAAACGATAGTCCCCTTTGTAAATTTTAGATGCCAATAAATTATTGAATTTAATTTGCTTTCTGGAAATTCTCATAATATATTGTTATCTATAATGAAAAAGGCATTCAAATGAGCATTAAACATTCAAAAGATTTACTTTACAGTCGCTCAAAAGTTTTCAGCTTGCGCGGTTCATAAAATACTTTTACAAAATGAATAACGTTTTGCATTTATGTATGACATCTATAGCGGTGATAAATATAGCGTATTACCGTATATTACGTTTCTAAAACATTTAAATTTTAGTTCAACGCTCTTGCTTATAAACTGTTTTCTTCGTTGTTTCGCGCAAATTGCTGCTCTCTCATGATGCACAACATCTTTTAGACTAAAGAAATAAAAAGAAAATATTTTCGCTTTTCGCAATGCCAACCAAGATGCTATCAACATATTTACTTTCTTAATGTTATCAGGCGCACCGAAAGGTTTGAATCTTTCATCTCGCGATTAGATGCGCAACGAAACAGATAGCATTTATTTTAAACCGGTGTCTCAATTATCAGCCTCGATTCAATAATTAACTAAGCGACACACGCCGATCGAAATCCTAAAATGTAAGAGCTTCTCGCGCAATATGATTCACATTTAAATAAGAAGCGTGACTTGCGCCCGGCGCAAATACTTCGAAAAAGATAATGCAGCTCGCTCTCGACCAAATATAAAGCGAGAGAGCTTTGTCTTGGGACTCATTTCTGGTTGCGAGTGCATTTTCTGTGTACCGTCGCGGCCTTGGATGTAACGGCATTGCGCTCCATATTTTCTTTTTTTTTTTTTTTTTGATAGCGATTCAAAATTCAACGAATTGCATCGACGACATGTTTCGAATTCCTTCGGCGTTTTATTTGACTGGAATTAGACGCGGATTAATGTAAGAATGCCGCGAATAAAAATGTAATATCGTTAAGTTGCGCAAGTGCTGGCAGTGACCTGATTCGGGATATTTTGTACTCCAGATGCAAGTAAAAATCATTGGAATAATGCAGACTTGAATTTGTTTCAAGTGTGGGGATAACAATTTTGTTGTACATCTTCGTTTCAAGGAAAATCTTTGTGAATATGAATTATTTGTTGGGATATTTATAAATACAGTACAAGTATATTTTCACTTGCTTCTTACGAAGCTACTAGAAGAGAAAGTTTAAGGGTATAGGTAATGTATTTTAATTTATTTACCTGTTCTTCGAATCAGTAAATTTAAGTTGCCGTGTCGTAGAGAAAATCATATACTCGTTTATTACTTTAAATTTATACTTTTTAATTAATTGAAAAAGTATTAAATTCAGTTGATTGCTGAATTATTTAAAAGCAGTATAAATGCAATTGAATCGAAATTTAATGCTACCTAACAGTGTCATTTTACATTTGAAATTTATAATTTTACAAACGGAATACTAATTTTCTTTAGAGCTCAAGTGACCGAGAAGCTCAATTTTTGTTCAGTTACTAGTTATTACTGCGTTATTTTTAACCCAGTTTTTATACAATGCGTTTATATTGTGTACTAATTACGAATACTTATAATATCGGTTTACGGTATTTCTACAAATAATAATTACCATGATATACGATATACTCTATTTCAAGATAAAAAGTAAAAACAATAGAAGGTCGATAATAATTTTAATATTCTTCTAATCTCGAGTAAAATTTTTAATGAATTTCTAAAGCTTAGATTCGAATATTTTCTGATTTTAACCAATAAGCTTCTCATTACAACAATCATATGTTACAATCTCACCCATTGATAAATGAGAATCCAAAGCATCTGAAAAATCGGAGCAAACAATTTTTCACCTCCTCCTTAGCTCGAGAGCTTTTCATCAATCATATAAAAATTCTCTACAATAACTCTCAGGCCAAGAAAATATACAATCCAGTCCGCTCCGTCGTTCGTTCGTGCACGCGACCGTCGCTATCGCGACTCCCTCCCCTCATCACTCGTTCTCTCTCTCTCGTCTCCTCCCCGCCAGCTCCGCCCCACTCCGCGAGCTTGACTCCCCTCCCGGCTCGGCGTATCAGCTGATTTGGAAAACACGCGAGCCTCGTGCGCTCTTTTTCGGCGGCCCCGGCTCGTGTTTCTCGAGAATGGAGATAATTGGCGCATGCGCGCCGCGTGCGACGAACTTTTACGACGGCCGGTGTGTTCGGCCTTAAAACAGGAGGCTCCGCGATAATCTCTCGACTAAGCTCTCCTGAAAGGTGCTTCAATGACAATTGGGCTGGAAGAGGACAATAAAAGAGCGGTCCTCGAGGCGGGACTACGGCCAGGTAATATTGTTCTGAGTTATGACCCCGGATTAAGATTTGGGTTCTTCCCGTACGTGCCGTAAACAATTTATAGTTTGGGACTTTAAAACATAATTGCTTTACGAAACTAAGACCTTCCTTCGAAAATGTATGAGCACAATTTTCCACCCGAGTACAGTCCCGACAAAATTTACAAAAATTCAAAGGAAATTATGAAAAGTTTAATGTAAATTTAAAAATAAAAATTACAAGTACGCGACAGGAGTTTCATCATTGATAGTAAAAAATAATACCCCCAGCAGTACTACGTCTCGATGGGTGTGACCTCTTCTATAACGACGCACTGCTCGCCGAGAGAAGCATAACAACTAAGTTTCCTCCTCGCTGTAAGCGCCGATAAAACCAAGTCGAGTTATACACGATAATTCGATCTCAATTCTATTTTATACAGATATGCACATCTAATGATCTCGATAAATCAAGGGCTTTCTCAGACAAAATGGTTTAAATTTTGGCAAATAGAGTATATAAAATTCAATCTGATTTTTACAGAGTTTTATTAGCGAGAAATCGAGGCAATCTATTAAACGCCAAGAAATCAATCAGATCTTATCATTTAAAAAAGGCTGCAGCTTTTGCCTCGTATTTCGCTGCTAAAAAAAAGATGTTATCGTAACGAATGAAATTCATGGTAAACTTACTCAATCTATCTTCCGTTATCAATGCAAGTTTGTTTACATGGAAGTACATCGAATTAAGGTTATTGACTGTCTCTAATTCCGGTCTCTAATTGTACGCATTGAAGAGCCCGGCAGGCGCCCATTGATAGCGCAAAAAAAGTAATAAACACCAGAATCCGGCAACCTCGACACAATTTCAATAGAGCGTGATAAAGCATCGATTTTAAAGCGCGGCCCATTAGCACCGGCTAAAAAATTCATGGTGATTCACGCCCACAGTCGTTTGCGCTCTCAATGTTGCGTCCTTTTTTGCGCTCCGTGAAAAAGCTGGGTTACCAGCATCCATCCGCGTCCATCTTTGCGACACATGGTGATTCATGGCGGAGCATCGATTGTCCCGCACAGATGGAATTCATTCCGCGGCCAGGTGCGTATTTTGCATCAATCAGGCAAATATCGCGTTGCAATTTAATATAGGAACGATGAGATAATGAATCGAGGAGAGTGAGTTGTTCATTGGAAATGGCATGTGGCGAAGGCTGTGAATAATCCGGTACATAAGTGAAGCTTATTAGATTGTCATAAAATTTTGAAATTATTATTCATAAAGAGTTTAAAAAATTTTAATCTCGCAGTGCCCTTACTTATTCTGTAAGTTTTAACGCGCGATCGATATTTGAGAGTAGATACTGAATTTTACATTTGTGTATATCATCTATATCGATGAAAATAACGTGCGACTCGACTTGCAGAATAAGAGCCCGTTTGCTTCTCTTTCGCGAATGTACACGGAGAAAAAGTTTCAGTAAAAATTACTATACTGTTTAGAATAGCAAGCACAGACTGCCAAAACCCAAAAAATTACCATACTTTTTAGTAAATTTTAATGAAATTTTAGTAAAAATTCGTCTAATTTTATTAAATATTCCTGAAATTTCAGTAAAATTTATTGAAAAGTACGGGAATTTTTTCGGTTTTGGCAATCTGTGCTTGCATTACCAGAAAGTTTAGTAATTTTTATTGAAATATTGTAATTTTTACTGAAACATTTCTCTCCGTGTATAGTAAATAAGTTTAAATACATAAGTATTTTAATAACAGCAACTACAAAATATATCTAAAATATTCCAAAATATTAAATAAATTACTAAAAAGGACTAAAAATCTCTACTCATAAAAAAATTAATTTTTAAAAAAAGTAAAAGGTTACGCGAGTTTGATGTGTTCGGCATTATCATCGATGTCAATCACATAGTAAATATAGTTTATATATATAAATATTTTATTAGTAAACAAATAACTAAAAAGGACTGAAATCTCCCTAAAAAATTAACTTTTAAAAAAAGTAAAAGGTAGGTGAGTTTGATGTGTTCCGCATTATCATCGATGGAAATCACATAGTAAAAAAGTAATGAAATCAATGTAAAACAGTCAAGTTTTAAATTTTATATAATTTGTATGTTAAATATGTTAAAAGGTAGACAAATAACTTGTTTTTTTTATATCTTACAAGGAGAGTGTACGACATTTGGGTAATGGATTTTCCTGTAACTTTACGATGTATTTTCTAATATTAAAATATGAAGGAAGCCGCGTCCGTTCGGCCTAATGCTCGATTTTTCAAAAGTTATATGC
>UCOL01001491.1:0-36096 GCA_900474335.1 Ormyrus nitidulus
GTTATTACGGGCGAGCGAAACTGCGCGCGCCGCCGCCGCTGGGGTGGGCTTATCTTTGAAATATGCTGATAGGGCCGCGCCGCGCCGCCACGCGAGAGTCTTCCTTCGTCCCTTCTTTCCCCGTGGCGAACTGCTGCCGCGCGGCTCGGGGATTCCCCGCGGCAGATGCCTGAGGTTTATCGGCCGAGTGCCCCCTCCGCAGAAGGGGCGCGAAATTGCCTGCCGAGCTTTTTTCCTATATATACCTTTTTCTCCAGATTTTTCTCTCCTCGCGAGATGGATTTTCGATTCCTGCAGCTCGCGCGGCTGAGGAGAGGAGGTTTGGATTATACTTGCCGTTTGGAGATGCCGCCGAGTGCGCTTTTTATTCGGTTGTTTTTTAAAACTTGACGATTTTTTACTTTCGGGTAATCTATTATGGAATGTGACGACTGATAAGATCTTCCGATTGTAAACATTTTACGATACATCTTGCACATTTGGGAAACTATTTTAAAAAGATCAAGTGCCATTTGTCGCTAATTCAAAATCAACCCAACCCAACTTTTTGAAGATACTCTGATTTAACCTCGATTTGATCTCGAGCGTCTTAAACAAACGAAAAACCGTCAATAATTCAGGACTAAAAACAGAAATATTTTATTTTTTCACATACCATTTAATTCCCCGGCAAGCAATCGCAGCCCGCCTTATCCTCTCCCGCCGAGGAGCGCAATAAAGCAGCCGAAATTCCGAAGCGAGTTTCCGGGCTCTCTCTCCGCGTTTAGCCCTCGCCATTTTCGTCCGCGAGTCTCTCTCGCCGAAATCGGGCTCGAGTGGGCCAAACCCCCTCGCGGCGGCGGCTCCGATTCCTCCCTCTCCCGCATCCACTCGAATGTGCCGCCGACGTCGACGTGGCTCAGTGGAAGCTCGAGGGGGATTCGAACTTATTTTTTCAAAATTATGCGAGGGGATTTAGAATGCCGGCTCCAAGATTGCGCCGACTTAAAGCTCTTACTTGTACGTTTTGTGTTTTACATCTCGTCGGCGGAAGGGCTTCTCGCGTTCGCGTGGATTGCTTGCGAAATTCGGTACGGGTTATTTGGCTTTTAATTTGCGCAAGTGAAATTTGGAAAATATTGCTCGATGTTTCATTCTTGCGTTACACTTTTATTTGTGAAAATTAATCTCAATATAGATTTTTAGTTTCGATACGCGTTAAAAAGAATGACTTTAAAACCTTTATCATTCGACATCTAACGAAAGAACCTGCAAGTAAGCCCTCCTTTCCGAACTCTCGCACGCAACAATGAACGAACGGCAAGTGTAATAAACACCACCCATCGTAGGCAACAAAACAGTCGCTCGATCTTTCGCATCTCGATTCCCCGACGAGTCCGCTCCTTCTTGGCGCTCCGTACCCTTTCGAGCTCCGCACCATCCAGACTCTCTCGCTCTTTGCTTCTCTTATCAGCTCTCCCTTCAGACACGACTCTCGGACCCCTCGACGCCTCGGCCTGATTTTCGTTCGGCCGTTGATTGAAACGTTCTGATTGCGTCCCCCGGGGGGAAGGCATGCGGGCGCGGCCTCCCCGCCCCCGCACGCGCCGCGCACCTACTTATTTGGTAGTCTAATGCTCGGTGTGCCCGATGATGACGAGGACGACGACGATGATGATGATGATGACGCCGGGGAGTCATCGAGGGATCGATGTGTAATTTTCGCAGAAGGGACCGGAGAGCGCAATTATCTTGCCGGCGTTTATGCTCCGTTGTGGCGGAGAGGATTCGCTGAGATTTCGGAACAAGTGAAATGAGGGGCTTTTTATTAAAGGGTGCTGCTGAGCGAGGATGGACTCTTCTGGATCGGGCCGGTCTGGTCTCTTTTGAGGTCTCGATTGATCTTACATTATGTAATTTTGCACTTGACAATTGTGAAAGCTGCTTTTGTCAAGCTTAAAAAGTACTTTCAAGTTTCGGTTCGTTAACTCTGAAGTTACTGTTATATAATTTAATATTAATCCTGAAAGTTATTTAGTTTTCTTCTTTGAGCAACGTCCAAAATTTATGTTTAAATTGCGTAATACAAAAAGCGAGTAGTCAGTTACTGTCCAAAAGCTGCACATCTGCACAGATCATAACCACTTGCATCCTGCAATGACCAAATGAACGCCAACTGGACCCACATTCATCCTCTAAAAAAAGAGGCATCGAATCTCCATCTCGTCTAAAAAAAAAAAAAAAAATAAAATAAAATAAAATAAAATAAATAACTAAATTCACTTTGGCAGCAGCGGCAAAGCGGGGAAAAAAATGTAATCAATTGCAGTGCTCCACACTCGACTGCTCGCTGCAGCGCTTGCTGAGAGAGAAAAGCGTCGGCGACGCAAAATAGCGGGGTTCGAGGCTCTCTCTCCTACAACCGGTCGGCTCTCGGCGCGCGTAATCATTCCTCGTCATGAAAACCGGCTCTCGCATCCCTGGACTCCGGGCGTAATCCGCGCGTACGCGAATGAATGGCAAATGAATGGGGGGGCGCGGCGGTTGCCGCACGGCGAAAAGTTAATCACGGTTTGCCATGTCGGCGGTCACGGGGGTGCTCGGGATTTCTTGATTACATGGGCGTAAGCGACAAGCCTGCTCTCCCCCGCGCGAATGCGCGCGTGTGTGTACGTGCGAGCTTTAAGGGGGTGAACCGTCGATGACGCGATCGCGGAAAGAATCACGAGGGGAGAGCCGCCTTTTTTTCTCTGGAAATGACGCGCTACTGGCTGCTGGACGTGCTGGACGTCATTAGTGCACTTTACGAGCGGTGGACGCTCGGCGACGGGGCGCTTTTCAGCTGACTGTGGGAACATGCGGTCGCGGAGGATTATTATATCTACGTCCCGGCGAGGAGAGCGTTTTTTCTTATTAAATTTGAAATTGGATGTGGTGTTTAGTAAGTTAATGAATTAGAAGGTTTTACAAATTGAAGAGCCTGCTTTTGTAGAGTTTTTTAAAAATTGTTGCGTAAAACAATCTTTATAAAAACTTGATAATTTTATCCTGGTTTTAAAAACCAAATTTTAAGGAGGTACTCTGTACATATTGCGCATCTGTCTATTATTATGCGTATTTTTGCACTTTGCAGATCTGTTTACGTAACCAAACCAACGTGATACAAGTGATTGATTAGATCCTCCATCGTCTTTTATAACACTTTGGTCCAACAGATTTTCAAATATTAATCACAGTTTACTCAACAGCCGCTATCATTTAAATGCAGCCGTCAAGTCGGCGCGCCCAATGAATCCCCAGGACGCAAAGCAGCTTCAGCATCTGCAAGAAAGCCATCGGGGCTCGCCGCAATTAACAATCAAATCAAACATCCTCTCTCGGCGTTTTCGTAGCCTCCCAGTGTGAACTGCACTTCAGTCTGCGCCCCCGTCGCTTCCTCTCGCGCGGATCTGTTGCCGGTGCCGCTGCGACGCCATATGGTCGTGTTTGGCGCGGCGCGCCGTCGGGAGTCGCTCCGTACCGCCCGTTACGAAACAATTACGGTAATAAAGCTTCCCATCCAATCGCGTAAATGCTCTCTCTTTCTCTCTTTCTCTCTTTCTCTCTCACCGTGTGTGCATAGAGCCGAATTTTTCCTGCACAGAAGGGACGGATTTCGAAGTGGATATTTATTGCTGGATTCGACGTGGGGTGGCGCGGCTATTAGCAATGGGTGGAGATGATTATGAAGCGGTTTTCGTTGGAAATTCGCAGGTTAGTGTTTGTCGGTTATTAGGAGACGTCGAAAGTGAGTTATTGGAGCCGAGCGGCTGGACCGTTGCTCCTTTTTGCTTTGTTGGAATGGGATTGACTAATGTGACGTTTAGTTTGGGTGGGAGTGTTTCCATAATATTTTTGTTGCGTGGTTCATTCGGAACAAATTCGAGTCTTTTGTGGCGTAATGCTGTAATTCGGGCAGGGATTTAGGAATGCCAATCTAATTATCAATCACTGCGGTCGGTTCCTTTAGTGCCGAATCAATGAATTTTTTTGCGAAAGATTTATTTAATGAAAAAAACTCCTGTCTTATTGCAACTCGACTCAAGATTTTCGAGATTTTACAATCAAGGCAGCAAAAACGTCTGAAAACTAGAGAAAAGGATAAGGCGCAGAGGAGGAAGAGCGCCAACAGTCGTAATAATCCGCAGTGTGAATCGAAAAGTAATTACATAAGATTAGCACGCGCGAGCTGCGCAGGCACTCTCCTCCAGTTACTTCCAGCCGAATGATCCTCAACGGCCGGCGCTTTGATTCCATCCCTCCGCCTCTGCCTCTCTTCCGTTTTTTTTTCTCTGCTCCTTCGCGGCGGCGGCGGTGGCTCTCGGGGCACTCGAGTTCTCGCGCGTGCGCCTCATCTGCATTTCATTATCGGGGCTAATTTGTTGAGATACCGTTTGCCAATATTTCAGCGTTTTCATAGCTCATTGCGCCGAATAAAGGCGCGAGCGAGCGCCTCGAGTGATTTACCCGAGTGAATCGGACCCTCTTCTCCTCCGCCTCTCCTCCCTTTTCACTCTTTTTCCTAGCCTTTTCTTTTTAAGTGTTTACAATCGAGCTCTTTTGCTGGGTGATGCTTTTTTTTACTGCGCTGCATTTTTTTCAGCCTTTCAGAAGGGAACGCGTAATTATTGCTCGTTATCTTTCTTACTGCGTGATGCGCTGATTTTTGGCTCTGTAAACTTGACCGGAACGATTCTCGATATTTGATTATAGTACTTTGTTTTATGAATAGCTTGTTATTTTATTTGAGTTAACCTATGTACTTGATATTATTCTAATAATTCTTAAATTAAGTCACTTATAAGTATAAAAATAAATCTGTATAAATGTTGAAATACAGACCTGAACGCAATAATATTGTTTATTCACAACATTTTGAATATAGAAAATAAGCGAAAATCTGTTTCTATGTACAAAATATATAAAATCGAGCTCAGTCGTCCATAGCTCGATCGAAGTCAACTTTCATTCACGGATAATCACGAGAAAGCAGTACGATTCCACTTTCCGTTGAGTGTAAAAATAAGGAAAAAGAAAAAGGCTTCGAACGGGAGTAGAGGAGAGCGACAGAGAGAGAGAGAGAGAGAGAGAGAGAGAGAGAGAGAGAGATTCGAGTGCGCGCGTCGTCGAAATTCGCCGACTGCGAAATGGATTTGCGACAAGATGTCACCGCGCCGGTCCCGGAATTCTGATAAGGCAGAGGCTTTCAAGCCCGGCGGGAGAGAGAAAAAGAGAGATAGGATGAAGAGGAAAAGAGAGTTAGAGAGGCCGGACTGTGAAATGTTCGGGGGACTTTTCAGAGAAGAATAAAAACTGAGGTGTTCTGGACTCGCGAGAGGCCGATCATGAGATGTATATCGATGAGGTTTATATATAGAAATAAAAAAAAAGTCCAAGTTTTAAGATAGAAATCTGTTCATAAAAAAGCTGTAGACCTTTTATTGTTGTCAGACTGTACGTTATTAATATGTAAATAATTGCTCAAACACAATTTACACTCAAAAGCTTTCTTTAGATCAGAAAGATGATCTTTCTAGATAGATTTTAAGAGTAAATTATCGCGAATGAGCATCCGTAGAAAATAATTTCCTTTGCCAAATGCCTAAAGTTTTAAACAAACGCTACAATAATTTGTCCTATTTTATGCTACACCTAAAAGCAACATCGGGCGTTTGAAAGAAGAAAGCAGAAACAAAAATCTGTCCAAGCTAATATTCTACTTTGAAGCAGTATCTCCTTCCTCCACAAAAGAGGCTCCTCGCCTCAAAGTCTGACGGGAAAAAAAGGAGTGGAAGGGCCCATCCAAGCAGTCAAATAAAAATGATAGAGCGCAAAATTTGGCGAAGCCGTCCGCGGAAGTCGCGCTCGGGGTAAGAGTCAAAGACGGGGCTTTGTGCGCCCGAAGACACCGGAAGTCCGGACGTCGAAGATAGGCGCGCCCGAGCCAAACTCCGACGGCGCGGACATTGTCCGCGTAATGGCGGCCTCGGGCCACTTTTCCGCGAGCCGAAAGCTAATGTTCGAGATAACACCTCTAACCAGCCGCCCTCCGTGCTTCCGGCCGAGGGGAAGAACGAGAGGAACTTTGCTGGAGGTGTTTGACGGCTGGATCAAAGTGTCGCTGCTGCGCAAAGGGCTAATTTTATGTGTTTGCTTCTCTCTGGTAGAGTCGGAAATGTGAAAATCTTTGTGAGGGCGATATTTCTGTTTGTGTTATTATTGATTTTGTATAGTTGCGATCGTAAAAATCTGATTAGAACGATATAAAGAAAAGAAAAGTACGTAAAGAGCGAGGAACGAAAGTGGATCTAGAAGTCAGAAGGGTAATTTAAAAATGAATTGCTCGCAACAAATTTGCTCCAAGGGAAATTTCCAACCAAAATAACTCTGCAAATCCATTAAACTGTTTAAAACGACAAAACGAAAGTTACTTTCCGAAGCAGATAAACAAACCCCCTCACGGCTCATATCTCTGCAAAGTAAACTCGCAAATTGTATCCACGCGCTTCTCTCCCTCGCCGCTCAACGGCAGACGAAAACAAAAATATAAAAGTGTTCTCGTGTATAGCGCAAAAATGTTCCATCCTACCCCCCTGCGTTCGGCGCACGTAAGAAGAGCGCTCGCGGAAGGAATGCCTCGACAAGCCAAACACGATATATTTGTCGTGTCAACAATTTAGCCTCGGGGCGGCACGAGCTGAGAGAGAGAGAGTCGGGGGCGACGCTCTCTTGACTTAATGCGACGAAAACGAGCGGCCCGTCGGCAAATGACCGAGAAGGAAAAAGAAAACAGACGGGAGAGAGAGAGAGAGAGAGAGAGTGCGCATATATATACCGCCGTCGAAGTCACTGCGGAGAGAGGGCTCAGACAATTTGAATAAGTGATTTTGAATCGGGATTTGAATAATGCGATTGCGCGTTTTATGGAATTAGCGAGAGTTTGCGAAGGGATAGAGATGGGAGCGGATTTTAGGAGCGGAAATTTACGAGCAGCTAAAATATCGAGCAGGGCCGTTTTACGAGTGTAAAAATAAGTTACTTCGCTTTCTACTCTTTTTTTTTTAATAATTTTTTCAGTTAAATGTAAAAAATAATTTCTTGGAGACCTCCTATAAAAACAAACATTATTTTTAGACTTCTCATCAAATGTTTATTTCAATTTCAATTACAATAAACCTCCGATGGCTTCATTACTTAACAGTTTCGACGACAAATTACAAATTCCACCTTCCCAAAATCCAGGCCTTTCGTGTAGATTCTAATAAGGTACCCAGCAACATTATCATTCTCCGCATCTCCCCATAAATACCCCGCTCCTACTTTTTCCATCCCCGAAATAAAGAAAAAGCCTCCGCCCGGGCCTAAGCGAGGCTATATACAGGAGTAAAACACTCGAGGCGGGGAGGAGCTCAGGTCCTTCAGTTTTAAGTCACCCCGATCTGTCCGCCCATGTCTACCGCGAAGTCGGGCGCCGAGGGTCGTTGCGCCACGGCTAATGAAATATCTGCGTAGCTTTAAGTGAGTTACAAGTCCCCCGTATGCCGAAAGGGCGGATAACCCTCGCCCGCGCAGTCTGTTGTCGGACCCGACGAAAACATATAGTCCCCGAATTTGCGAGGTAACGCGCTTACATACTTTATTTTGCTTCCGCGCGGAGGATGTCGCTATACTGCAAGCTCTAAATGCGGACCCGCAGGGGGCGATTCGAGTGCGACACAATGATCGCCTTTTTAGCGAGCTGATTCGATTTCGCGCGCGTGCCGAGTGTCGAGCGTTTAAATGTTTATTGCTGGATTTTTTTGTTTGTTCGAGGAAAATTTATATATTTATCGCGAATGAACAGTTCACGACAATAATAACTTTAAATGTTGCATATTGAAGGAATCAAAGTTATATAAATTAAGATCAATATTTTTCTAATAATCTCATTATCCAACAGCGAAAGCCCTGCGCAAACAAAGTCACCCCCACGACTAAAGCGACACAAAAGGGTTTAAATCGCTATCGCAATCTGTCAAAACAAGCACATCCACAAGAGCGCTCCCCGGCGAAATCGGCCCTAAACACATCCATCCGCACCGCTCGACCCGAGATCCATCCTCTCGAGGAGCATCGGAGGCTGCGGCTGCATCAGCCTCGCGGATCCGTCTCGCAATCTAATTTGCCGGAGCTCAAGAACGGCGCATCGAGCCCGGCGCGCGAGCTAATCCGGCGCCGGGAGCACTTTCATCCCTAGGTGCGCAACCCGTAAATTCTCCCAGGGTGCGTCCAAGCCGAAGGGGATTACCTCGGACTAGCGCGGTAATGCGCGCGCCGAGAGAGAGAGACGAGGTGCGTGCACGCGAGCGCGAGGTGGCTTTTTCTCTTTTCAGGACGTTTACATTCGCGACGCTACATTACCTCCGTCTATCATGCTGTAAGGAGACGGGGATCGCGTGGGCGCGACATATCGCGAGAGTGACGCGGGTTTAAGGGGATCTGCGCCCGGGAAATTAAGAATTTTGGGCGCTGGGCTAAATTTCAAATTGATTGCTTTATGATTGCCGAATTGAGGAAAGGTATTTCGGCAGTTTTTAACTGCTTTTTCTATAAGTAAACAATAATTCCGTTTTGGTATGTTCTAATAACTCGAAAAACACGTGCAAAATCGCGCGCAATTCCAGCCTTCGCGACGAAAAAAAGCGCGAAGAAAAAAAGCTCGACTTTTTCCGGCTCCTCTCGGCGATAGTCTCGACGCGGCCTTGCCTAATGCACACGGACACCCACCCCCGCGAGAGCCGGACCGGTGTATTAAATTTAAATAAAAATACCGGCAGCAGCAGCAGCGCCGCGCGCTCGCAAGCCGAGCCTATAAATCAGGCACGGCGCGGCCGAGCGGCCAGTTACGGAGAATAATGCCCGCGTATTTATGCCCCTCGCCTCTCTCTCCTCCTCTCGTCGCTGCTTTCGTAAGCTCTCCCGGCGCTTTTAGGCGCGCTGGGAGAAAAAAAAAGGTGGCCCGAGGAGGGTGGAGGTGAGTCCGGAATATATGCTCGCGCTCGTTCATCTTTGCGCGCTTTTCGAGACGCGAGCCGTGCGTAGCTTCTGTTTTTCGGTCGTGGGCGGATTCGCATATTTGTTGGATGATGTAGGGCTCGGAGCTTCCCTCGGCTCCGCTGAGAAATAATGAACTTTTTCGGAAAATTATAATGATAAACGATAAAGCAGAGGTTTGCGAGATGGCTGTATTCTTTATGTGCAGGACTAGGGTCATTTTTTTAATTTTACAACGTAAATATTAGTTCTTAATTTCATCTATTTTTTACTTTCGGGTGTTTTAAATCAGTGGTTTTTTAAATCGTAACAGCTGATAATTTCAACCTAGTAAATAATTTTGTCAATAGAATTGAATCTTCTTCTAATCAAACTACAAAGTTTAAGGTACAAAATAAAATTTCCATACCCAATTCTCATAATTAAGGATATACTAGAGTTAGACTTTACTCTAAAATAATTCATCGCCAATTATCACTACCCGCGCAATAAAACATATCCCTTAAAACAACTCGTTAGAAAACGGCAAGGCGCAAAAAATCTATAGTATAAAAATTTATCCAGAGAGCAGTACAGGGTTAGAAACTAAAAATAGCCGGTGTTCTAAACCGAAAAAAGGGGCGAAACAATAAATAAGCCTCGCCGATAAATTCCCGAACGTGCCTCTCGGCCGCAATCTGCTCGTAAGATAAATTTCAGCCTCGGCGGCGGGCAGCTCGCAAAAATGCGAATCTCAGGTAGCTCGGGGGGGCCGCGTGTAGGTGATACGTTATGGATCGGACAGGCGGAGAGGCGGAGAGGTGAATCTATTCTCCACGGCGTCTCGCGGTGGCAGTCCTGGGTGTGGCCGAGCGGTAGCTGTAATGAGGACGGCGACAGGATAAATCATTCTCACCTTTTTAGCCGCTGCTGCTGCTCCGCGAGGAGCTCAGCGTAATCCCGAGGAAGCTCCTCTTCCGCTCTGGATTTTATTTTTTGCCTTTCTTCGCTGTTTATTTAGTAAGATTTGGCGGTTTCTTTGGATACGCTATTTATTATTGAATTAAACTCGTTATTGCAGTGGGAATTTTCTAAAAGTTAATATGTACCTTGACTCCACCCTTCCTTTCCAGCATCTTTTCTTCATTCGCTCTCCGGTCTCTTAATAATTCCTTCTCTCTTTTACCACTTTCTCTTTTGCCACTCTATTTCTCATTCCTTTTCACTTAAAACTCTCTCTCTCTTCCAATCTCTATCTCCCTCTCGCCTGTTCTGTTTCTCGAGACGGAATTCATTTTGCTCGACGAGCGCGCTTTCCGTCTCTCGAGAAATCTTTCCCGCTCTCTTCTCTTGGTTTTTATTTTATTTTTCCCAGTCTCTCTCTCTCCTTGCTGCCAGAGACGGCCGCGCGTATTCTTATATACATACGGTGCGCCGTTTTTTTCCTTTCTCTTCCTCCTCTTCTTCCCCGGGTATCAGCGAAGAAACGCGGGAGCGGCAGGGCGCGTTAACGTAAACTCACGCGGAGGCAAAATTGACACAGAGAAAGAGAGAGAAGGAGAGCAGGAAGGTGGGCTGGAGAGGAAACGTCTTGGCTCGTTTTCTCACTCTCTTGTCGACGAGGAGGGTAAAAAAAGCTTCTTCGTTAAGTTCTTTTAACGAAATTAGAATTCCGCGCCTGCGGAAAGAGTTGCTGTATATCTCACTTTCTTCCCGTCTCTCTCTCTTTTTCTTGCTCCCTCTCGTTCCGCTCTCTCCATGTTTATATATATATATATATATATATATTTATTTAATTATAGTTTCTTCTGTTTTTTTTAAGGGTCGGATGAGATTGTTAACTTCTACTTCGTTAAAATATACTTAACGAGCTTCGTTAATTATTAACAATCTTCATTTGTATCGAGAAGTTGCGTCAATAATTTTTTTCAGGCTTTATTTAATAAAGTGTCGCCACCCCCAAGTGTTTCTTTAATGAAACCTAAAAATTTCCCACCTCCCTCCCGTAGAAGCACCGAGAAAATGCAAAATAAACTAATACAATCCTCAAGTCAACATCCTTAAGACTCTCCAGCGCGCTCATTGCTTTCCCCCGCGACGCGCCGACGAGGGGCGCGAGACGACTACCCCACTCGGCTCTTTTTCCGCGGCCCGTAAATCTGCTTTATTGGTCAATTAACGTTTCTCGGTCTGTCTGATGTCTCGCTGGCACAGGCGTCTCTCTCCCCCCCCCCTCTCTCTCTCTTTCGTTCGAGATAAGACCCGAGCTCTCTCTCTTTTTTTTTTTTAATCTCGGGCTCGCACGCCGGTAGTCGCGCCGGAATGAGATATTTCGGAATAATGAGCGCGGATGGGCGCGCCGCCGGATAAACTGTATTTACGAGGCTCGCCCGCCGCATTGTACGGGCGCTGATCTCCGCGCCACTCGCCCGCCGAATGAAAGGGAACTCGAATGAGAAATATCAAGCGGGGAAGGTGTTTCTGCGCGCTTTTTTGAGAGACTGCTGCTGACTTTTTAGCGGTGGAGGAGTTTCTTCTTTTTCTTTTTTTACTTTTCTTGGCGAAACCTTTATTCGAGATCTTTTGTGGAAGATTTTCGAATAATTACGCGTATATTATGTTTAAAAATGACCTGTATTAGTGATTAAAATGGAATTGTGAAAAATTTATTTAAAACGAAGTGCAAGATTAAATAAAAAGATTTTCCAAATATTCTTCAATTTCAAAATTGGATTTCTCCAAAGAAAAATAAAATGGAACGAACGAAGAAAATAATAACGTAATACGAAAAGCAGGATTTGGTCGCTGAAATCGGTCGAGCCCTAGTCAGAAATTGTATTTTTAGAACCGCCGGGTATAAGGGATACTTTATTTTTCCTTCCTCGCTCTCTACATTCTAAACAATCAAATTTAACAATTTTTTAAATAAACGCTTTCCTTTCGTTCTCCGAGCGCTGAAAACGCACTTTGAAATCTGTTTTTAAAAAATAACTAATCCACAAGTTTACCAAGGATATTTTATCGCGGCGTTCTTTAAATTCAAGCCCCCTTTTTGGATCAATGCGCGGCATAGCGCAGTCTGTCCTCGTACCGCCGCGCGGACAGGCGAACTCTAAAAGCTCTCAAGCTCCTCGAAGGTTCTTCAAACTTGTTTTTCTACGGAGAAAATAAAATCAATATCCGAGACCCTTGCGCATAAGCCGAAGGTTAAATTCAATGAATAGATAAGAAAAGGAACGCGCGTTTTCGGTCCACTCGGGAGATTCTCTTTTTATTTCGAGCGAATCGGGAACACCTCGAGTGTGGCGCGTCTTAAATTTTAAACCTCGGCAAACGCAAAAAAGTTTTCGCGATTACAAATCGATGAAACCGAATTAAAGATCAACCGGTACGGTTGCTTTTTCGATTCGGCTCCGGTCAAAAAGTCAATTCATTCAAAAATAAAGCCAGAAATTCGCGGTAGGCTCCGAATAATCACGCCATAATAACGAAGAATAAATTCCTCCATTGCGCGCAAGCAATACCATCATTACATCGTCATTGCAGATATATACCCGAGCTAGCGTATCTCTCTTTCCATTTTTGCCCCTCCCCCCCGCGCCCCCAATCCTCGTGCAGCTTTTTTCTGTGAATCAGCGCCGCAGCTCGAAATACGGTTTTCCGATACAGTACCGGCTGTGCGCGGCGCAGAATCAATTTAGTTGATTGCGATTGGCTGCGCCGAGGCTTCATCGAAATTTAAAATTGGTTTTTGGCAAATTGCATTGGCCGGACACGGGCAGCGAGACACGGCCGGCGGGTGTGTGCCTCCGGCCGATAGTAAAGCCCGGCCTGCAGGCTCGTTCGAATCTCGCTCGTTTAATGAATATAGCTGCTGCTGCTGCTGCCGCTGTGCCGCCGCTGCCGCTGCGATGCGGCATCGGGAGAGAGAAATATTGGAGCCTGCAGATGCGTTTAATACTGGAAAAATAGCGTTTTCGCGGATTTTTGTTTCGAAATTTAATTCGATTCTATCCGGGAGCGCTGCTCGCGCCGACTGGCGTATAGTTTGTAAGTGCACGAGAGCCCGGTATATTGTTACTCGAATTTGCGAAATGGAATTTCATTTTCCGCGTGTACATTTTCGGATCCCGTTTCCCTCTGTCTGCACATTTTTAGCGTAATATAGAATTTAGATATAGTTTTGGTAAATAACTTGCATATGATTCAGTGCAGATTAATGTATTAATTAGATATGGGTTTTGTCGCGTAGCAATAGTTTTTAAAGGAATTATTTCGTACCCGGAACTTTTAGTTGATCAAATATTTGCCTGGAGTTAAAAAGGGAAGAGTAAAGTGGAATGGGAAAAAGGGTATAGTTTCATCCGTAATGGTCTGATTTAACTAGCTTGTTAGGGTTATAATGTTTGGGGTCGAATCACGTCAAATATTTTAAAGCTCCTAATCGCTTTTTGGGTTTAATTTCACTCTACTATTATTTCAATATTTTCCCGTAGTTCTATTAACTAGGAATTGAATTTCACGTAATATGATTAACTGCCATTAGCACAAGACAAAGTAGAGTTAGTTTTTTAAAAAAAAAAAATGAAAAAAAACGTAATTTAATAAACTCAAACAATAATCAACGAAACCCCTTCGTAGTTTAAAATAATTTCGTAAACCACTTTGGAAAATGAGAAAAACAAAGAGGAACAAGGAGAGAGTCAAGCCATCCGCGGCGATTTACCGCGAAATCGGAGCACGTGTTTATAGCAGCCCTCGTAGCAGCATTCCCTCTCTCTCTCTCTCTCTTTCTCCCGACAACCTCCAATAACTCAACTCAACTCTGGCGGCGACTGCGGCAGCCCCCATTGACAGATGTATACACGCCCTCTCGTGTCGCCCACTAAATTAAATACGCGGTTGTCGTTTGGCCGCGCTCGAGTTCTTTGCTTTGATTCGCCGGCAAATCAATGCCCGCGCGTACACACACACACATACGTACACACACCCACAGAGCGAGGAAGGGAAGAAAATAAAATCCGGTCGGATGAAAAGAGCGCGCGATAACGGGGCTAAATCAAAGGAGCGAGAGTTATTTCGTTAGCCCGGTCGCTCGTCGGATTTTTGCGCGACGAGAGAAAGAGAGAGAGAGAGAGAGCCAAGTTCGCGGCCCGTTGGCTTCGTTTTCGCGCTATCTTTTTTACACGCCCCGAAGCCATTGACGCCGCGGAAGCGGACGAAGAATATTCCGCGAGGCTTTTTTCCATTTCGGTGTGTAATTTTTTTCAAATTCTTCGCCCCGCGTCTTGGAGCGCGAGTTTTGCGATGACCCACATTACGAACGAGTTCGGGAAAATAATTTCTAAAAAAATTATTTAACCGTCGCGTGACAGTTTATTATAATTGGTTTAATACGACTTTAAAGCTTGCGTTTCGTACGAAGGGTTGAGCGATTTGTTAAAAGTCGAACCCCTTTATCTTTCGCAATATTGAATATTTGGATTATCCTACGTGCTATAGTTTGTACTTTTGGAGTAGTTCATTAAGTAGCCTTATCGTTGAAATGATTGGCCGAACAATACAATGCATTAAATTGCAGTGGAATCACTTCGCAATGAAAGGGTCAAGCGTTTTGTTTCGCTTATCCGGTTTTTAATATTTCATACGTTCTCAGTAATTGGCCAGTAATTTGAATGTAAAAAGCAAACAATCCCGCTTTGTTTCCAACCGTTTCTCATTGTTTTGTTTCCACCGGGTATATCCATTCAGCGGCAATAATCTTCATTTATTTAATTAATAAAACGTTACTGCGCTCTCCTGATTATACGATTTCACGGCCGTTGCCCGCAAATTCTTCTGAAAATTTAGAAAACGTTAAATCTGTCAGCGCCCTCGAACTCCCACAAAAGCGACTCCCACGAAACCAACTAAAATAATCCCAAAGGTAGCGAGGCGGTCCTTAATTCAGCGGCGCCGCGCGCACTTATCAAAGGTAGCCAAGCAGTGCTCACCCCTCGGAAAGGGCTGGTCGGTTGAATCGGGAAGCTCGCTGATCTCCTTATTAACCGCAGCCGGTAATTGCGCGACGTGCGCGAGCGATCGGCACGGATTACTCCGCGGTTCGATGACTGCCCCCTCCCCCCCTTCCCCGGCCTGCTCTTCTCCAGATTAGGCAGATTAGTTTCCCCGGGATATAATTGATCCGGGGGGCTCGCTCTCTCTCCTACTCTGCGGGCTATTCGTAAGCGCGCGTGGCACGACACGTAATTAAATCTCTAACGATCTGCTTAAGCGCGTGTTTCGCCCTCTTTCTTTGAGGGCTGCTGCTGCTGCTGCCCGAGGTGACCAGTGCGTGATTAATATATGCGAGAGAGCTCCTTGTAATTTTAGAGGCTGCCGCGGGGGTGGCTTTTTGCGTGGGCGAGCGAGTGGCTGGTAATTCGTTCATTGATGGGTGGGGTTTGTAGTTTTAGAGTTTATTGGATTTGTTTGTTTTTAGAGTCAAGGTTAGAAGCATTTTTTTTCTACTAACAAAAGTCTAAAGATTAAAGCAATGAGTGCATGTAGAGTAGGCGTCTTTGTATACAAGCAGTATTTCTAAAGTATTTTTGAAAATGTGATTATAAAATATAGGTCATTATTATTAGCATCAACTTGTGAAAGAAATCGGATAAATAAGAAAAGCAGCTTTAATTTATCGTAAATAAGTGAAAAAAAATAAATAAATTCAATGAATTAGCTTATCAATTAACAACTAAAATAATCAAAAAGCAATCTTTTCAAACACCAGCCAAATATATCCACAGAATTTTCTTAATAATCTAAAATCTCCACTGAAAATAACAAACAATTTTATCAGCGCTAAAGTAATCCTGGAAAATAAGCGAAGCCAAAAAAAAAAGTATCTCCGGCTGATCCCCTCAGTTCTCCGTGCGCATTAGTGCAAAGCCGCGAGCGCGCGTCGATTGAAGTTTCTTAACGAGTTAATTAGGTCGAGATAAAAATAGATAGCACCCGCGAGAGTGAGAGAGAGAGATAGAGGTGCCAGGGGAAAATGATACGCGGCTCTCTCTCTCTCTCTCTCCGAGTGCGAAAGTTCAGCGAGCACTTGCAGAGCTCCTTTTGCCGCACTCGTTGGCTTCGCGTCGAGCCGCGGACGGATTAAAAATGAAAAAAAAAAGAGAGAGAGACGACGAGAGCTGAAATAAGGACTCGAGCGACGATGTCGCTCGTAATGTGGATCGCGAGATAGCGCGGGGGAAAGAGCAGCCAGGCCGCGCGTATTTTTTATTATTTCGCCGCGGAAAGCGCGCGCAAGTTTTTTGGATTTAATATTTAGGTCGCCGCTGAATATCTAAAATAAAGAGCAGCGAAGAATGTTGTTAAACGCAACGGTTTTTTCACCATTTTTCGATTCGAAATAATTTTCTTCGAAATTCTCCGTAAAACAAGAGTTTCTTCAAAAGCAGCAACGAAGAAGTGTGCGTCGAGCTAAGGGATAACGATGCAACGCATCCATCTACGTTCACTAATTACGCGGCCGTCAACGACTCGCCGAACAGCGAAGCGGCGCGCCGCCGAAAGTCAACTTGGGTCAGGACAATGCTCGGTCGAGGCCTAACGAATTAATTCTCCGAGAGCTGCGAAGTCTGCCTTAATCGCAATTATTTCTCTCACTCAATGCCCCAAGAGCGGTGAAAATGCATTTCCACACTCCTCGAAGAAGTAATGTACACGAAAGTCAAGTAATTATTCCAAGTGCAGCTACGCGCCGCGGCACACAGCCCTCTCTCTCTCTCTCTCTCGAGCCTCGGGAGTAGGAAGACGAGACGTCGCCGACGACGACGACGACGACGACGAGGCCCCCCGCAGCCGCCGAGCCCCTTTACTTTCCTCACGGCAATTTACTTATTTGCCAATCGGCAATTAAAAGCGCAGCCTCCGCTGCCTCTCGCCTCTCCCCTGCCTTTTTTTTGCGCGCGCGCCTCCGCGATGAGACGACCCTTTTCTCTCTCTGCGTTCTAGCGACTTTCTTCCGACGGGGAGTTTGTTCTGCTCGCTCGCTCGCTGATGCTTGGATGCTTTTTCTCCAGCTGTTTCTTATTTCGAATAATTATCTCTTCACTCTTGTAGCAAGAGTGGCTGCTGAAGTAAATTTTTAAAATAAGATAGCACAGAATTTCCCGTAGTGAAAATTCCGAATTCATTGCCAACCGATCGCTCCCTTTCTTCTCGGGAGTAATCAAACGCGTTCTCGCAGCCAAAGATTTCTTCGCTCCTCCGCCATTGGCTCTCCCGGCGGTTTCCTTTCGCCGGACGATTCCTCGAGTATCGCCTTCGCTCTCTCTCCTGCTCCAGCCGCGTATTTCCTTTCCTCCCTCTCTCTCTCTCTCTTCTCTCCGCTCTTTGCTCGTCTCTCGCGAGAGTGGCTCTAATTAATTAACACCTAGGCGACCTGCTTGCGCCTTCCGCATCGCGTGTCGCCAGCCAGTCACTAATTAGTGACTCCGCGCGGGCGGGCGCGTGCGCGTAATTAGTGTTGCAGCGCCGCAGGCTTCGTACCTCTCTCTCTCTCTCTCTCGTTCTCTCTGTATACGCGGGAAGAAAAGGGAGAAAGAGAGAGAGAGAGAGAGTGAGAGAGAGATCGATTCGCGCGCCGCGCGGCCAATCAATTAGAATAATATTGGGTAGAGGCCTGAATGCCGCCGCGCGGATTTTCGATGAATTGTCGGCGCGCCCTCGTTATACTCGGGCAGTAGTGGTTCTTTCGACCGTTTTCAAACACACGGATTTGCTCTCTCTCTCTCTCTCTCTCTGGCTGTCTGGTCTTTTTTGGAAATCCCGACTGCGGCCATTCAGTGCGGCGCGGTGCAGCGGCGATCTTTTGTAAGTCCCGAGTTCTTGTCTTTTTATTTTGCGAGTTTTGTTTTGCGCTTTGCCCCGAGAGAGCTCCGATCGTGTGGGGCATTGAATTATTTTCGAGATTTTTATGCTCGAACGCCCTGTTATATATGTAATTGCCACCCTTCAACATTTTTAATCAATTAATTCGCTGACGAGCCCCAAAAATTGATGCTCATTTCGAGGCGAATTGGGCTGCCGGGTAATTGCAATCGGTTCAAGTGTGCAACGTATAAAAAAATAATTTGAATTGGTCTGCACTAGTCGACCGAATATGTAACTCGACTAATTGAATTATCCGTGCTGATTAAACAGTGAACTTTTCCCGCTTGAAAATGCTGAACGATAAAAATGAAATTTATCAAGCGGAAAATCGCATAAAGCCACGCGGAAAAAGTGAAGTTCTTTATATATTGTTCAAGATAAAGGCGTCTTTCAAAAAAGCTTGAAAAATCTCGGAAAAGATATATACACGAATTCAACACAAATCGTTACATTGTTTGTTTTTCCGTCTAAACCAGTCGCTATAATCCAGCGTTTCGCACGTGCAGACAGGAAAAAAGAGCGCCAGAGAAAAAGGGAGCCCCGCTCTCGCTCCTCTCTGTTTCGCAGTTTTGAAGCCTCGAGCGAGCAGCGGCGCGGCTCGAATTCAGCGCGCGCTCCGCTATTTTCCCTTTTCTCTCTCGGCCTTCTCGTTTTTGTCTTTCGCGCTGACTTCGCGCTTGACCCGCATCGAATCGAAAAGCCCGACGAGTCGGCCCCCGCGCGCGTTTACGAAAAAAAGCGCCCCCGAGGTAGAAAGTCTGGGCGACGTCGGAGCGGCTCCGGCGCCGATAATTATTATCGCTCAATTAGCGCGCGTTCGGGGCTTTTCGCGATAAATCAGCGATTTTCAGTCCGTCCGTCCGTCGATTTTCACGGGATTTTCCGAGAGCAGAGAGAGTAGCATCGCGGGAAACGACGCATTGAGAGACGCACACCGAAAGGGTAAACACTTGTAGATTTAGCTCACGTTGCCCGGCGAATGGCCGAATAATTGGTGAGTTTCGAGAGAGCGAGAGACGCGCTCTTTTGTGTACGGAGGAGGAGCAGTCGGACGCGGCGCACCTGAACAGCCCCCGTCGCCGACGAGATACGTGCGGATAATGTGCCCCTTCGTGGCCGAGGCTATTTTTGCTCTTCGCCGAGCCTTTCAGCCACGCGGATATCGGGATACGTGCGCCGCCGAGATCAAACGATATCTGGCTGAGCGTTTAGGGTGGAAGGTATTTATTAGGGCAGATTATGTTCGCGGATGATTTGAGGGGATTTTTTTTTTTTTTGATTTTTATCGAGGCTTTGATCGGGGTTTTTTTTTATTGATAGTAAAATTAGATAGCTTAATAGATGTTTGAATTTTTAAATATAAATGATATAAAGCAGCTTTTTCTCTTTTCAGACTGAAGATTTAGCGAGAATGATTCAACGTAACGATGCGGAAAAAGGTATTTTTAAAACTAAGTTTTCTATATAACGAAAATTATTAGTCAGATCTCTACGGTGTACAATACCTAAAACGAGAAAAAATCCCATAACCATAATATATAGAGCACAGGTCGAAAAACCGAGCTCTCGAAAACTTTTCAACCAAAGAAAAATAACCCGTAGAAAAAAATAAAGAGTTGCGTTACCACGAATTTCTGCGACTTTTAAATTGAAACCAGAGCGCGCAGAGTATAGCTACTCTCTCTCACTCCGTCTAGTTAGAAGTCGGTGCAGCAGAGCGCGCGATAGAGAGACGGGAGTTTTGAATGTTGGAGTGATTGGCGCACACGGCGCGGCGAACGCGAATGGAATTTCTGATTTCTGGCGTCCAGTTCGCGCGATTATTATTTGAGTGGTGCGTTTCCGGGGCACGCGCCGCCGCCGCCGCCGCCGCCGCCGCGGCCGTTGCCGCGATGTTAATTAATTTTTTTGCGCTGCCGCGTCGGCGCTGTTTGACTTTTTCTAATTCGCTGCGAATGCGTGATCACGTCGTAATAATGCTGTTAGAGCTGGCTGGAAAAAGAGCGCAATTGCCCGGGGGGATGAAGAGAAATAGGAATGTTGAAATGTAAATTTCGCCTTTTTTGCCGGGAGGGATATATTCTTTCATATGGTTTTGGATTATTAAGTAATATCGCCGTGTTTTAAAAGCTGCAACGCTGATATTAAAATGTTATTCGATAAGCTGTAATATCGCTAATCAACGCACAAGAAAATATGTTGGTTAAATAATGACTTTATTAAAAAAAGAGAAAACGTACTTGTTAATACCACCTAAAGTTGAATAAAGGGCTAGAAATTTTACAAGCTGCCGTTTAAACGAGAAAAGCATTGTTCGAGCCCCGAATGTATATACACGTCGCGGAGATAAATTTAAAAAAAATTTAAACTCATGAGTTAGGTAAGACTGTTAAATCGATTTGCCGTTGGCCCCTCGTGCATTTTTCTTCTCCCGCCCAGCCCTTCTGCGCCATTACGTATCCTGTCAATTTTCCAGATAGAGACGTTAGGCCCCGCGCCGATAACGAGGTAAAATACTTTAAACTAAGCTTGAGCCATCGCTCCCCGGAGACGATTTGGCGCGCGAGAGTCTAAAATGCCCCGCGATAGCATCTCTCGGCGTCATTTTCGCCGTGCTTTACGACTCGCCCCGTCGTTACCCGCAGGAAATTTAAATAGATGATGATAGAACAATGAAATGAAGTGTTTTTCTTTTTCTTTTTTTTTTTTTAAAGTAACGATTCGACGTTTTAAATTCGTCGTTTAAGAAAAATTGTTTGTCTACATATGTAATTGAACAGGTTTTGCCTGATATACACAAAGTCCAAAAAACCGTAAGTATTCTGTTCATCGCAAGAAATGAAAATAATAAAACGACTCGATTCAATGAAATCAATCAGTCACAAAATTCCACCGTCACAATAAGCGGCTCGGTCATCCTCTCATTCTTCCCCAAAAATCATAGCTCGATCAATAAAAAAGCACGCCTCACAGCCAAAAGTGACTCGAGGCCGAAAGTAGAGCTCGAAAATTTTCCGGCACGCAACAGGAGGGCTTGCTTTCTGCGCCCGCGAAAACACACGTCGCTCAGGCGGCAGCCTCCATTGTCGCCTTCAGGCACCGGAATCGAATTTACTCCGCGAGCGAGAGGGAGAGAGAGAGCGAGAGAGAGAAGTCGCACGCGCGCAGCCTGTCAAGGCAGTTGACACGTCGGTGGCCTCCCCCCGGGGGCCATTATTTAGCCAACATCGCCGGGGTTAGTTTCGACGACTGCTCGGGGGCTCCCCCGGAATGAAATGGCCCCGCTAAATATATGCGCGGCCTGTGATTGACGCCTACACGGGACTCGAGAGCGCTACCAGGGGCCCTTCCAGCCGTTTTATCGAGAGAGAGAGAGAGAGAGGGAGCCGCTAGAATCTATTGCGTTAAATGTCGCGCTGATTGCTGGGGTGGGCGAGGACTAACGAACGCTGGATTTCGAGCGGCTTCTTAATAAGGAGATGCGGTTGCGAGAACGCGGTGCCGAGGCGCTGTTTGCTCTTCGCGTATATTGCGTTACTGGGACTCTTATAGGTCTTTGATAGTTTTTCCGAATGGGCTGTATTTCACGTCTTATCTATAAATGCGTGAATGTGATATTTTTAACATTTATTTGTAAGTTATAGGCACCGACAATTTATTTTTTAAGTACATTAATACACTGAGAGAAATTTTTTATAAAAATTACTATTTTAATGGTATAACTCTTGGGACAGACTGATATTTGATTATTAAATGATATTTTAATAATTTTTACCGCAATTTTCGTATTTTTGCAATATATTTCGTATATTTTACGATAATTTCAGTAAATTTTACAAACTAAATAATAAAATTTATGAAGTATATTACAAAAAATACTAAAATTGCGGTAAAAATGGTTAAATATGAGTTTGTCCCGTGAGTAACATTAAAATAGTAATTTAAAAAAAAAATCTTATTTTTTGCAAAAAAATTTTTTTAGTATATTATAAAGTTAAAGTAACTAAACTGAAACGCCGTCAATTCATATTTATGTTACAAATAACAGTTGCTCGGAGGAAAACAATTCTTGCTTGCATTCAGCGGCAATCCATAAAAATCACACGCTAATCCTCGCGTAACTCTGTTTGACAAGAAACCATGCACGTCCCCCCCCCGCACAGCTCCCCGATACCGTTGTTTTCCCGTCTCCACCTCCATCCATCCCCGGGCTCTCTCGTTTTTCTTTTCTTCGCCCCGCGTCCGCTTCAAGTTTCAATGCATCGAACACTCGCCGTACGCAGCATAAGCAAATTCCTCATAGACAATGGCTCGCGACAATATTTTTCCCTTAAACAATGGACGGGCCGACGCGCGGCCTTCGAACTCGTCGTCGCCCGGCGCGACGTCTTCCTTTACTAAAAAAAAAGGCTCGGGGCCCTGATTGAGTGTGGCACTTTTATGGAGCGGGCCGAAGCGCGAATTATTTATCGCCCCGTGAGACAATGAAGGAGATACATGTAATTAATTTATTGCCTTTTGTCGCGCAACGGCCTTTATTAATGGGGCGAAGGGTTGCGCGCGAGTCGCTACACAGCGAAGTGTAGGTGAAGTGTTTATTAGCGCGGACGGCCGCTACGCTTTCTGTCTCAGCTATTCATAAGTCGAGGATGAATGAAAGTGAGGGAAAATCTGGAAGTGCCTGCTTTTAATACTCGCGCGTCTGCGTGGATGGCGTTATTAACTGCGAGTGATTGTGCGTGATTTATAGGTACTGCATGCCGTACAACAGTTGTACTGCATCGTAGGGTTTCGCGTGAATGGACGGTAATAATTGTCTTTCAATAATCTGGCGGAAAAACTTGTAATTTTATTTTGAATAACCAACTGGATTGAATATTTGTTAAAATCTTATTCATTTTAAAGTGAGAATATTTTTCATAAATATACTTTTGCGAAAAGAGTTTACTTATTATTTAAATTTACAACAAGATTTCTAAATAATTCTAAGCTTTATTCTAAATTAGAGAAATTTGTAAATCTTCTAGTCAAATGCGTCACTTTATGAATTCCCCGACAAAGGGTTAAATCGCGCGTCTTCAAAAAGAAGGCAAAAAAAAATCCATCTTTATCAAAAGGATTAAAGACAGAGCCCCGATCGCATCCGTCGCCCCCGTCGACCCAACCCTTCCTCGCCCATTGTGAGGCGCTTGCAAAAAAATGTTCACGCTCGAGCGGTGCATCCCGAGCGTTACACATCGAGTGCCGCGCCACTCGAGGCCCATATACACTCCTGCGCCTGCGGGCTGTGCGAGGAGAAGAGGGGTTAATAAGGTAGCGGCGCGAGTCAATCGTCGTCCAAATAAAATCGCCTATAAGTCGGGTCCGATCGACGAAGCGCGGAGGGTAAGCGAGCCGGAGAAAGAGACGACGACGACGACGACGAGCGGGGGTGACGTTTCGCATACGGGGGGGTTTAAGCCCCCCCGAAGGGTGACGTGAGAGAGAGCGAGAGGAGAGCTCGGGCTCTCGTGTTAACTCGCTGCTAAGTGAATCTGCGGTTGCACTTTGGGGACTTTGTCTGCGTGGCTGAACGAGGGAGAGTCTGACTGGCGTAAGCCTTGCCCGGACTGTCGCAAGCTCCGTCGACGAGCTTGGCTGCGAGCGACTTTTAATGAGGTTTTTTGAGGATTTGCGTTTGTTTTGCGGCGATTCGTTTAGTGGGTCGTATGTGGATTGTGTGATTGCAAGAAAGTTTTAACGTTTTAGAGACTGGAATGGAAAATTTTGAGAAATATTTAGTATCTTGATGGATAGTAGCCGCATTACGTGGATCGTCTATTCGAACAAAGCAGCTTGTATATATAAATATACTTATTGTTCACGTAGGTAAATCTACTAGATTCTATTAGGCAACAGATAGTATAACACTTTCTTGACTTACTCAGGTCTAAAATTCGCTAAAACTTACTTTTAACAAAAAATAATCCACCAAAAGAAAGAGCTATAACTGATAAAAAAAATGTATTACTCAACCATTCCCATCAATATATTCTCACATTTAAAATTCCCGAAGCATTGCAGCTGAATCTGTATATCTTTCGCGAGCGTCGGGCAGCCAGGCTGAATTCAATTAAAATCCAAACTGTGAAAAAAAAAAATTGAAAAACCCAGCTCGGTCAGCCTCTCTCTCTCTCTCCCTTCATCCCCGCAATCGCGATGCCTTGTCACTCCGGCTTTGTCGTCCTCCAGGGCCACGCGGCGCTCTGCGCTGGACTTGACGCGCCGAAGGTACATAATACGCACATCCCTTATCTACTTCGCAAGTGTATCGAGTAAAACAAGCGCGTTAATTCCGGCGTCCCCCCCTCTAAGGCCGTCTCCCCTTTCCCTTGATCCTCCCTCCGCCTCGAAAAAGGCTCCTGGCATCGATATCTACCGATAAAATCTCGATATATAATAAATCGGATTAAGGTAGGCATATGCGTGCGAGATTAAGGGGGGGCAGAACGCCTCTCTCTCTGTGGGACGGTTGGAGCGTCTCTCGCCCGTATTTCTGACGCCGCGTGAGGCGCTCCGAACGCGGAAACGATAATTTACTGTCACAAATCACGCGGATACTTTCGCCTGTCTGGACGCGCTCTCTCGGCGGGCGGAGGTGAGGATACGGGAGTATTGGCCGGGCTGCGGTAATTGGGGTGCGGAGAACTGAGAGATATGGGGTGGGGCGGAGGGTACTTACGAGATGAGAAGTCGGCCGTATGCTCGCTGTCCGGTTTTAACGCGCTCGTTATTGCTATAAGCCGACGCCGCCGCTGGGCTGCGATGGATTTGGACGGTTGATGGGATATGTGCGATCGATGCTTTTGAATTTTTAATGGTCGCGGGGGATGATGGATTATTCGGCGCGTATACGAATTCTTACTGGCACCATTAATTTCGTAATAGGCTTGTTTTTTATTTAAATGTTGCCCTTTGTTTTCATCCGCGAGCTTTTCAATTTTTGAAGTATGAATCTCCTGCTACAATTTCAAGATCTTATTTGGTTCTTGATGCGTAATAAATGAACTTTTAAGTCGATTTTATCGTTATATCTATTTCATAAGGTTTCCCCCATTCCATCCGATTTTCACAAATTCGACCCAAACTCGCAATCATTAAACAAATCATTACTTCTACAAAGAACTTATATTACTGGCTCATAAAATCCACCATCTTCTGCAAACAAGCTCTCTCACAAGCGCAACTTTCAACATTACCCATAAATCGCTACCGTAATATACAGGCCATCGCCGGGCGCGCAAACGCTTAATAAATTTCGGCATTACCGCCATGAGAACCCGACTAGTATCCCCGTCCTAAATATCGGCGAGAGGCCTCTCTTCCCCCGTACAGGAGAGCGGCAATAAAACGAGACAGCGAGCAAAAAAGGGATGTACATATCGGGCGCGGCCTCCTCGCCGGGTAAAAACGTGCCCGCGCGTCCCACATTCACGAATATCTCCCCGGGCCCGCGTCGGCACGCGGTCGGCGTAAATCTCGCCTCTCTCTTTTTCTCGCCGCTGCATTAGGCCTGCTTACGTATATATGGCCTCTCGAGCGCGAAGTACGGCCAATCAGGGAGACTGCTAATAATTTCTCTCCCCCTACGGGCTCGCGCCTCGTACTACACCCCGGTAATAATTCCGTACTTACCGTGAGAGAGAGGGGGAGAGGGTGCTCCCCTGTATATGTGTGGCGCCTTTTTTCGCGTTCGGGTCGCCTTTTTCGGGGCTCAACGCTTTTTCCGGGGTTTTTCGGTGCGAGCGAGTTTGATGAAGTAGTTCGGCGCTTTGTGGACGATGGGAGCAGGTAGATGGCCGGGATGACATGCTATTTTTATTTCATTTATTTTGTATGTTGTATTTAAATCTGTTTTTCTACTATAAAATAAGTACTAGTTTATTAACATTTTAGTATTTACAGAATCAGAATCTTTAGTTACGTTTTTAAAACAGATTGCAAGTTTTGCTTGAATTTGAAAAATCTGACACTCCGAGTACTTTAATTAGCTCAATAAATCAAAAATTATTAGCGTAAGCCAGTCTTTTAATAGCTCCCAACTGCACGTAAAAAGGCGATGCATTCAGAGAATCCATCCCAGCGCATAAATTTCCCCGCGTCAAATCCAAAAAGATCGGGCATACACCTCGAAATACTAAAAAAGCCCATCCATTAGGCTCTTGATAGCGAATTTCCTCGCAGCTTCCCAGAATCTGCAGGCACGCCGCTGCTCCCGGCAGCCTCTCTGTCTATTTATATCCTGAGCATCGTTTCCGTTTCGCGGGGAGTATATACCAGCGACTAAGGCCGGGCATCCCCCGGTGGAAGCGAGAGCGAGCTACTAATCGCGCACCCCGCCGAAGATTTATAAGCCAGCGAGAGAGAGAGAGAGAGAGAGAGAGAGCGGCCCCCCGCGGGCTCCGTACCGTGGGATTGAATCGTGCGCGTGCGCAGCGACGCCGCTGCTACTTCCGGCCTCTCTCTCTCTCTCTCTGTGTGTGAGAAAGCAGCCGCGCAACCCTTGCCATCCCTCTCATTGGTCAAAGACAATGACTACTATTTCTTTTTTTTTTCTTGCTTCTAGCGCTCGAGCCTCTTTTTTTTCGAGCGGAAAACTTGCCGTCTGTTTACGCGGGATTAGGAAGGGGTTGCGCGAGCGTACGGTCGAGGTTTATTGTGCCTTACGGAGGCGAGCGATCGCGAGATCGTGATTGACGGATGAAGTCTGAGGCGGATTGAACGGGTGCAGTCAGCGGTAAAACGTTAACCCCCGGCCCGGTAGCGAAAATTTCACGCTGCCGCTGCCGATTTTCTGTCAGATGTTGATGTTTGGGATGGGAAAGTCAGGGGATAAAGGAGTCAAGGATTCAATGGTTACGTAGAAACAGAAATTACGGAAGTAAACATTGACGCTGCCCGTCGAATGCTCGGCGTATTCACGATCTCTTTAAAGACGATTGATTTCGAAACAAAGAGTTTTCAAATTAACGTGATTTCAAAAATTCATGAGAACATTTTTTTTGAATATCACAAAAGCAACTCGGTCCAAAATCCTCAGAGGCATTAGCAGCGGCATTATCTTTGCCATTGTTGCTTAGCTTTTAGCATGAAATATGTACGATACGATGATTAAAGACTCCGGTTGCAAAGGATTAGACTAGACAGTAGAATCTGGACCGGTCACGGTCACGTTCGCAAGTCATAAATCTCTCTAATTCGCTCTAGAAGACTCGGCGGCATGCGGTCAGCCTGAGAAAAATCCCCGACGGAAACGTTACGCTGCACTATCCCCCGTATCAACTCGAAATAAATCCGGCGATATACTGGTACAGTTTTATTTACTGAAATCGCCATTGTTCGCGCGGTATTAATTTCGGCAGCACGAATTTATATGTATATATATCCGAATGATTTTCTAAATTCTGGGGGAGTTTCAATTTCATAAATAGGCTTTAATTACGCGCGGCTTTGAATGCGCGCGTCGCCATCAGAAATGCAGCTTTCGAATAGTCTCGATATATCCCCAGAGCGATGAAAGCTACTATTTCGCGTTTAATATTAATTAAACTTGCAATACTTGCCTCTCGCGCATTCACCGGGATCCCGCATTAAATTTCAGAAATCAATATTTGATCTCCCCGAACGCGAACCCCCGAATCAATATATACACACCGAGACGCGTCCTAAAGCAGGCTCGGGGTATTTGCGTGCGTAAAATTTGGCAAAACGAGGTGGGAAAGGCCTCTAAAAATATTCATCGCGTCATTAGGCCCCAGCTGACATTGTTGTGTCGGTGGTCGGTCCGGTCTCATCCTTGAATTCATCGAGCCTATAAAACACAGCTAAGCGGTGTCTTTTACAGCCTCCGGCGCGAGAGTAATGAATCGCCTCGGCAGACCCCAAACATTCCTAGGATCATAAAACGCTTTGGAAGAAATTCAAGCTCGTAAACACGAGGCAATTCGCATTCAGGAGTTACACTTTCTTTTCCCTGGGCCCCGATGTACAACAATGCACGCCGACTGGCCATCGGCTCTTTACAGTTATTTACGGTACGCGTCGCGCGCGCGCAAACTTTATTTCCTCCTTCCTCCCCTCTCTCCCTCTCCTTCTTCCATTCCCGTTTTTTCCACTCTCTCTCTCTCTGTCAACCCCTGCTAGGTAGGTAACCGCATATAAAAATCGCTCCATTCAACGAGGGCGGGCGGACGGGCGGATGGCTTCTCGTATTACGCTCGGCACACCATAACGGAATTGCTTTATTAGACTCCGCTCTCTCTCTCTCTCTCTCTTTTTTCGTCCCTCGTAAGTTTGCGCGCCGCGTCTGGCTGCTAACGAGACAGCTCGACACTCGAGCGGCGATTCCTGGACTAGCCGGCTTCTGTCCCTCTCTCGTCCGCATACCGGACCTACTAAATCAAGATGTACATTGGTTACGGGTATACACGCGGGGTTCTCTCTCTCTCTCTCTCTGTCTGGCGTATCCGTGCTTATGAAACATTGATTTCACGCGGCGCGGCTCGTTTTCGCTCGGTTGCGGGGCCGAGCTACTGGGTGTTCTCAATGCAAGTCTCTCTCGCTCTCTCTCGCGCGCGCTCGCGATCCTTCCTTTTTTCTCCCGCCGGGCGCGCTTCTCTCGGCCAGCTCCTTCGCGGGGATATTCATGCCCGCCAAAGTGATAAAGAGACGTTTATTATATTGTTAATGAGAGGCCGAGGGATGCGGATGGATAGCGAGAGCTCGAGATCGCGAGTGGAGATATTGCGGAGGAGCCGAGGTAGGTAGGTAGGTAGGCAGGCCGCTCGTTTTTGTGCGTGAGCGCGAGTGGGATTTCTTTTTTTGTCGTGCGGCAGCCAGGGGGGGCTTTGTGTGGGTGTGGGAGAGGAGGCGAGGCTGTAATTTCGGTATTTATCAAGGAGAAACTAGTTTAAGAGGGAGCTCGGGTTTCGCTCGAGTGTTTTAGCGAGGGAATTTCTAAACTGAGTAGTGGAGTTTACAAGATTTTCTGCAGTTCCTCGGTCGCAGAAAGCTTGTCTGGCGAGTTCTTTTTAATTGAAATTTTAAGGCGAATTTATAGATTATTTTTTAAAGCGATAGAGGAGTTATTCGATAAATAGAACTTGATTTTTTAGACATTGCGTCGCCTTCCTTTAAATAAGCTCACATTTTCCTGCTGCGCTATAATACTCATCCCGAAATCGTAATATTTGGAAGTTCGGCAGTCGATTAAACAATTTAGATATATGAAAAAAACGCATTCTCCACAAGACACACACCGTCTTCTTCTCACGAGACTGAAGCATCAGACTGATCGCTCGGACGAGATAATGGAATAAGTCATACTTTAATTGTGCAGCCCGAGAGGGAGAGTAACAGCGCAGCTCCCGCTCCTCGGGAGGAATTCAAATGTCCTCCCTTTATTCCACCTCGCGCCGCATAACGCACTCCCTTTTCATACATCGTTATTCAGGAGTGATTTTACGCGTTGTAAGCCCCCGGGGCCCTGCGGATAAAACTCCTGCGAATGACACCCTGTATAAGATTTGGGAAGCCTGGGGCCCCTCTCTCTCCGTCGCGTCGAGAGGTTAGAATACCCATTTCAATACCCGCTAAACTCGTTATCCAATGAGGAGATGCGTGGCCCCGATTCTTCTTTCTTGCGCCGAGGACTGGTTTACATGCGAGAGAGCGCGCCGCCGAATATAACCCTCGAGAGAGAGAGGCGCGTTTTCGCTCGGACAATGGACGGCCGGATGCCGACGGCGTATAACTGCTCGGCGATACCCCGGTGTCGATTTAACTCGGGGGCTCTAAGTAGACGACGACCCCCTTTTTTGTTTTTCTTGGCTCGATGGCGATTTTTTCAAGAGGTTCGCTTGACTTCTGCCTCGCGGGCTGTAGCCCGCCGCCGATCAAGAGTCTCGCGGGTTATAATGAGCGAGAGGCTGCTTTGGCAGAGCAGTCCTTACGTTTTCTGGTCGTTGGATCTGAGAATCAAGGAAAATTTTTATTGTTCCTTGTTGAAACTTTGTTAAATTAATTAATTGACTGAATATTGAAGGTATTGTTCGATTGCCAATAAAATAAAGCTTCACTTTAAGATGATAGTTTTCGCAGCGATTATATACGTTCAAATTTTATTTAGAAGCTTTTGTGATGTCGGGCTGCACTTCCACTGAAGTTTAAAGTTCCACCGAATGTTTGAAGTGATTTAAATAAGAAACTGGTTTGAGCAAGGAGTTCGGTATCTTAATTATTAATCTTGCACCGTATTTTGTTTTAAAGCAATACAACGTGAAATAAAACAAAATTACTCGTCTACGTTTTATAAAACGTTAGAATTTTGCGTCCCAATACTACCTTTGGCGAGACTATTAGTCAAGTTTGATATTCCAAGCAATTTAAATAACAAACTGGTTTATGCATGCAGTTTCGAAATTAAAATGAGATCAACGAGTCTATGAACGTTACTTAAAGTGCATAAACCGCGAACGTTGCCAAATGGAAAAGAAGTTCCGAAAGTTTATGCTCCACATTTGCCCAGAACTTCGGTCGCTTCTTTTTATTCTTCCAAAATCTCTCTCTCTCTCTCTCTCTCTCTCTCTCTCTCTCCTTTATTCTTCGCGCTTCCTTACGTGCATTCAGCAAGAACAACGACAGAGTATGCACATATGCAGTAGATAAATGGGGTGCACTCTTTCCCTCGCTAAATTTTGCTGTATAAATGTTACTTTTATAATGGCTATAAAATCTCGGTGAGATTTTATTACTGTTATTATGTTATGTTAATGTGTTCGCGCGAACAATAAGAACTAGTTTTATCTTTACGATGCCGTAAACGTAATGAAATACATATTTTAGAAACATCGAATAAAAGTGTTTGGGCGCTCTTACAACGTGTCTGCTGGTCGTGTCGAGAGCGAAATTAGATACTTTGAAATTCTTGCAAATGATTTTTATGGCAAGACGCTCTAAACCGTTGAATTAACCTGTATTCGCTGCTGGGTGTCGTATACGGTTAGTAATTCCGTAACCTAAGAACGTTTTTATGCTTACTAATCAGTTTAAATTAACGTTCATCATATCTCTGATGAATTATTGTACAACTATAAAATGTAAATAGACTAATATTTTACTTACACTGAAAGTGTATTTTATGTCGCGACGCGTGACTTTTGTAAATAATCGAATAAATGTTAAAAATCTGAAAATTTTTAAAAATATTCTTAACGAAATCAGCTTCAAACTTTAATATACTTTATACATTTCTTTATTATTAAATGCAGTTCCCGTAATTTATCTGACGATCACTCACGAAGCAAACTTTTACCTTCACCCTCGCGAGCACGGTCACCCAGCTAATTATTCCCAAAAGCAGGCAGCCTAATTTTCCTGGCACGCATATCCTCGAAGGAAACGTATCTCCCATTATTAAGCCGAGCGCCCACGGAGCAGAGAGAGATGCGTGCTGCAACAAGAGCGAGGCCAGCCCCGAAACGGGGACAGGTTATCGCGGGGGCCACGGATCATTACCCTGGACGGGCAGGACTCCGCGGCGGAGATTAATCACCTCCTCGGTATCTCGGACGTCGTCGTCGCGCGTCACGGACGGCGGCCCGGGCGGCGATAAGCGCGAAAAAACAGACGCGACGAGCGTGTATAAAATTGAAAATGGAGGAATTTTCTACTGCTCCCGCGGCTAAAAAGGAGAGGAGATAAGGCCGCGGTCGCCGGGGATATTCTTCGGCCTCGATGGATGGATGGATGGATGTCGAAGTCGCGCGAGTTTCTTCTGGAGATCCGGCCGGGGCTGGGATTTTTGAAGGATGGATGTCGAACGTGATTATCGGCGACGAGACTTTGGGAGGATTTTTACTGTTTGAAGGATGGAGCAAGTTTCGCAGGTGGATTGTAAGACTGACAATTCAGGGAGAAAGTTTAAAAGTTTGGGTTTACGGTAATAACGTTGTGGCCGCGAAACCGAAAGAACTTTACTAAATTTAGTTTCGGAAAATGGGGCTAATATTTATAATATATATTTATTCACTAAATTTACTCTCGAGTTATATAAATCCTGCCGCTTTTTAAATTAGTCCGACTCCGAGAAAGAATTTCAATAAAGTAGAAATATTAATTTCCAAAGATAGCAAAAGGAAGGCGATTAAACTCGGAGAAAAGCGAAAGATCGCGGAAAAGAGAGGAGGAGCGAAATCCCGGCGAAAAGCGGCTGATAAAAATCTCTCCCCGCTGCGAAAGACACTGGCAGCAAGCAGAAGCGGCAGCAGCAGCAGCTCCCGAGAGCTGCACAAAGGGAAGGAAAAGAAGCGAGTTAAAAAAAAAGAGAGAAAGAAAAAGAGAACGAGGCAAAACTCGACTCATTAACACTCAGTCCCACGAAATTCGCGTTCGCTTTCACGGGCTGGAGCCATATACAGACCGCAAGCTGCCTTTTCATCGCTCTCTCTCTCTCTCTCTCTCTCTCTCCGCCAGTCTTTACCCCGTACGCTATCATTAGTTTAATTCGTTCCTCGTCCCTCCGCACTCTTCTGCTCCGTCACCCCTCCCCAGCCGCGGAGAGCATCGCTGGCGTTTGCGGTCAAGTCGCATCGCATTGTAACGAGCCTCCCCACGAGGTGCGGAAAAAGAGAGAGAGAGCCAGTCGTAAGGGTGACTTCTTCCTTTCTCGCGGCGCGGTTCAGCGGCCGGAACGGGTCACAATATTTATCGCGCAAATAATTAAAAACAGTCCTACGGGCTTTACGATCTTCTTATACAAAAAGAGAAAGAGAGAGAGAGAGCAGCAGCCTCCTCGCCGGCTGCTTGGCGCGATAATGCGAATTTGCCACGCACGCCATCTTGCGCGCGCGTGCAAATATAAATAATCCCGCGCGCGCCTCCTTTTCCCGACGATACACGCCGCAGAGAGAGAGAGAGAGAGAGAGAGAGAGAGAGGAGAGACGAGAGGCGTTTGACTGGCTCGTAAAACCGGGCAGCCGGCGAATTTCCAAACTGGATCCCCCGACGGCGGATCTAGATGGCTATCTCTCCTCCGGATGGAGGAGCTCTCCGATGCACCGCCGCTGCAGTTCAATGTAATTAATGAATTTTTAATGAGAGCCCGGCCACTCACGGACGGCCGGACGAGAGATGGTCATTTGATATTTTGTTGATGCCGCGCGGACGTATCCGTTTCACGGGGAGCCGCCGCTGCTGCTGCTGCTGCTGCTGCCGAGGACTATCGAGGAATTCCTTTATTCGAGATCTAAGCAGGTTTTTTTGCGATACTGCTGGTTTAGAGCCTCCCGGGGAGATCGCCCGGGAGAGATAAGGGCAGATGCGCGGGGTGGCCGCTGAGATCCTTGCGAGCCGGTGCAGAGCTTCTAAGCGGATACGTTTTTTTCTTTCGCAGGGGGTAGAAACGCTTAATTGCCGCTTTTCGAAAAATCCAGCCGAGCGCGAATTGTTGGTACAATACAGCGAGCTAAATAATGTCGGTAATCGAATGTTTAAAAAAATGTATTGCTCGAGGTTTTGTCGTTAGTGTTAACTGTACAAGATTCGTTAAGATAACCGTAGAATCAAAGGGTGAAATTATACTTTAATGTATTCGGACAAATTTGAATTTAACGAGAGTGGACTAGGCGAAATGGTTATACGATATTTGTTTGCCACCGTGAGACGTTTCGCCTCGAGTGTTTAGAGCGGCTCACTTGAGAATTTAATAAGGATCTGGTCGCTATCGCCATTTCTTTATTTCGAATCTAAGCAGGTTTGCAAATCCAACTTTGAGTGCCAGAGCTAATTTCGACACTCGAAATAAGTGAAGGGCCTGCCAACGAGCGAGCTCTCGCTCACTCCGGCGTTTAACGGTGCGGCCTGCGACTTTAAAGCTGGATTTCAACGGAAGCTAAAATACGTTTAAAAATTTAACATATCCCGCAAAATGACTAAAATAACCCGGGAAAAGCGGACGATTAGCAGTTGCAAGTATAACATATGCGAGCCGTTCCATTATTCGACGACGACGAGCCACCAGAATTAATCCACGGAAGCAGCATTGACGCCGATTGAAAGGGCCAAAGTAACCGTCCACTTCCTGCGAATTAGATCCAGGATCGCGTCGAAGTAATCGAGCCCGAAATGAAACTGGTCACGTAAGGCTCTCCTCGCATTTACCGGGGTTATTGACTCGGCTGTAAATATTACACGAAGTGGCATTATGCCCCCTCCCCCTTCGGGGCTTTGATATTAGCGTGTGGCGGAGTAGACCTCTCCGAATTGCTCCGTACAAGTACGTGTATACGTATGTACAAAAACCGCGGCGCGCGCATTGTGCGTCGGAAAGCGCTACCTGCGGACACGCGCCCGGCCTGTATATATACACATTCAAATCTGTCGCACAATAACGGACGTTTTGTGCGCCGGGTGCACAAAGTCGTGGCCCCCGCGTCGATCGCGCCGTGATATTTTTTTTTTTTTGGCCGGCCCTTTGTTTTTTTAATCGCGTGAAATTTCTAGTGCGATCGCTTTGCTACCCGAGCTCTCTTCTCTCTTTCTCGCTCTCTGATGTTGTCGCACTCCGCGTAGCTGTGGAGGTTTCTTTGATGTCGGTTGGTGTTTTATTGGGGAATAAATGATGTTTGACTGTTATTTGATTAAATATCGTTCTAAAAAATCCTGTTATCTCTCTTTATTTTTAGTAAAGTTAATTGCGCGAGTGTCAAGCGTTTTACGCTGATTTGAAAATATTTAAACGAAAGATATTCCGCCTAAAACAGTAAAGTAGGTAATTTTTTTAAAAATTCCCTTAATTCGATGCCAACGCAAATCAATTTCCTATTAGCCTTATCGTTTCAATGCAAAATTTTCCTTAATTCATCGAGCAACGCACTTTCTCGCCAACCACTTAAAGTTTCCCTCGGCCGTAAAATAAAAGCCAGCCGATATACGCGGCAAGCTTTCACTCGTCCAGTCAGCAAGAAAGCGGCAGGCGGCAAAATCTCTCGTTACCGTAAAAAGGCCTCTCTCGTCTTTGCTCGGCCGAGTAAAAAACAAAAAAAAAGGAAAAAAAAAAAAATCCCTCGCTCAGCGCACTTCCCGCGAAACAATTATCGCCGGTCGTCGTTGCGTTTGTCGTAAAGAACACCTGGGAGACTGCGGCTCTCTCGCGGCGCTTTTCTCGGTAAGACGCGTGTCCACGCATCGTCACACCTGCTTACAAGACTCGGCGGCCGTTTCTCTCTCTCTCGTCTTTTTTTATCCTCTCTCCGCCCGCCGGAGGAATTATGCGCGCGACCAGAGTGTGACGGACTGCCTCGCTCGCAGCTTACGCGAGCGTGACTCCGGACCACGTCGAGCGTTCGATAAGTTGCTTTTTCTTGAGCCGCTGCCGCTGCCGCCGCACGTTTATTGGCCTTGCTCGAGGAATATACTTTGGGGATATTATGCTCACGCGGCTTTTTTCACGATTTCGAGGAGGAAGGTTTAGGGTTGGGTGTTGGTGGGCGGTTGTCGACAAGATGATACTTTCGACTTATGGTAATATATTTGTTAAGTTCATTTAAGTAACTATAACCTAAATCGTAGAGTAAAATGTTAGATTTGATATTATGAAAATTCATATAAATATAAATAAACATTAATATTAGTCTTCAATAAAGTCTTTCTTGATAAGATATTTTTATCAAAAGATAAGGGGCCCGTGAAGTGGCGTCGCGTCGCGGAGTCTTGCAGCAACTACTTTGCTTCTTTAAGAAGTACCAAGTACAAGGCGAAGCAGAGGTAGAAGAAGGCGAGAGTTATGAAGCAAAAAATACTTCATAACCAGTCGAGCAATTACTTATTGCACAGCACTCGACGTTTTATTTTCGACTTAAAATTCTTCCTATAATTAACGTAAAAAGAGAAAGTTTACCAAAGCAATCCCAAAAGCCAGCGTTAATTGTTGATCAAACGTTTGCCGAACCATCAAAAGCCCGCGCGATCAGCGACAAAAGTTCAGCACCTTCAGCACATCGGTCAAAGCCGCGCAGCCTTTCGAATCCCAGGTGTTGCCTCGCAGCGGCGAAAGCTCGATCGCGAAAGAAAGAGTCTCGAGTGTCAGCCGATCGCGGGGGG
>UCOL01001492.1:0-36052 GCA_900474335.1 Ormyrus nitidulus
CACTTAAAGAGCACATAACTTTTGAAAAGTCGAGCGTTAGACCGAATGGATGCGGCTTCCTTCATATTTTAACATTATAATAAAACATATCCCAAAGTTACAAGAAAATCCATTACCCAAATGTCCTCTACTTGTAAGTGTTAAAAATAATACTACGAACTGTTATATTACACGCTCATATTTATCAAAAATCGTAGAAAATATTTAAATTTTAAATCACGCATTAAAAATTTGAAATTAATCTTAAAAAAATAAAAGAAATTCTCTTTGAAAAAGCATTTTACCAATTCGGTTAAGAGAAATTTTTTAATTTTAAACTCTAATAATAAAATCTTATTTCATTTATAGAAAACGTCAATTTCCTTACTGCTGATGGGCATAAATTTGCTCATCCTCTTCATCATTTGGGTAAAAGTAACTCTGATTTACCTCTAATAGCGATCGATAGTTTTCGGCACATGTATCAGTTCCCGAGTTTTAAAGACATTTTTATACCTGGAAAATTGAAAGCATTCTTACAAGATCTTTACTCTGGAAAGCTTCATAGAGAGTTCCATTATGGGCCAGATAAATCGAACGAGGTACCTCAAATTGATGCAGCGCAAGGAAAAGTACCAACATCACCGCCAGAATCAACGTTTAAGAAACTAGCTCCTAGTAAAAATAGATACACGTTACTTCGTGACGAGTTATAAAAAAGTTCTCGTAGAAGGAAATTATTTTAAAAAGCAGAGGAGTCACTGCTGCAGTCAACGACCTACTGCTCTTGAGAATAACGTTTGTCGTCTTCTTTATTTTGATACAGAAAGTGAGATGAAATTATGAACTTGAGACAACCTAAAATACTCTGGGTACAGTTTTAAAAACTTCCAACCAGTGCTAGAAATTGTATAAATCATATAAGGCAACTACAATGAATTGTATATGAGTGTTTTTTCAAAATTATTTTGTTTATGAAGCTTTTAAAGTTTGTCTACTGTTTTGCTGTAAAATTAATAAGTACTATGTTAAATAAAAAAAAAGTGAATCTGAACGTGTGAAATGTATGATGAAGAGAGATTGATTTTGTACACACTATTTTATATGTGTCAAGGCGATTTCATAAATAATATAGATATGCTTACAATAATTTACGCATTAATATATTTTTAAACATTTATTGAAATATTTCTTTAATTTCTTAGTCAATAACAATTTTACTATATTCCATTTTTTAATAATATTCCGATATCATTGTTTTTTATTTAGAAATTTATAATATTATTTTCAAGAATAAAGCGTGTGTGCTTTAAGATAATATTGTAAGCGTAGTTTATGAAATTGTAAGTTAGAAAAGTGTAATTAAGATGTGTTTGACTGATATGTTGCTTCCCATTTTTCTTCATGCACGAGACTTTACTCTGATTGTGTGAGTTGATTAATTATGGAATATAATGAATTCCAAAAAATAATTTTTCGATACACGGGTACGTAAAATTTGATTTTACGCATTTTGGAATGTTTTAAAAGCGTTTTTACGCCCCTTGTAACGAAAAATATTGTTCGACACACGTGAGAAATATGATTCTCGGTCGAGGGCGATATCACCCTCGCTTCGCTTGGGCATTAAATTCACCCTTTTCCGAGAATCAACTTTTTCTCCCTTGCGTCGAAAAGGTCTATCGTTTTGAAATCTCTATAACCGTTTCAATGAATCAATAATGATTCTTCAAATTAAAAAAAATACGTATTTGTTTAATCATCAGCTTGAGGATAGGTGTTTTAGCCTTCTCTTTTTAGGGATGTATTCTTTTTGTTTTCAATTTTGAAATGCATTCCATTTGATATCCAAACGTATCGAACTAACTTTTGATTAAATTTATAAAATCGATTTATCTATGTTATGAACCAAATTATTGTTTATGATATCTAAAAAAATTTTAAATGAAATTTTAGGATATTCACTATTTAAGCTTTAAATGATTTTATTTATTATGAAAATGTTATTTTTATATTTTAGTAAAAAGAATAAACAACAAAATTATGCGATAATAAATACAAATTTTTATTACTTTAAATTTAAAATTAATAAATAAAAAACTTATTCTATCTTTTTACTTCAGTTTTTAGTTTTAAATGCAATTTAAAGTCGATAGATAGTGGAAATTCTATTTTTTTGAAATTTTCAATTTCGAAAACACTTTCTCAATCATGGATTTATTCGACTTTTCAAAATGTATATCTTTATATTGTTTTTTACACCGATTAATAAAAAAATAATATTATAATAGAATGGTATTTTTTTCAACGTAAACTACCATAATTAAAACCAATTATTCAAGGGCATAAATACTATTTAGTATTAGAATTAAATTCTAAATTTATACATTACGAATTATTTAAGTTTTACAATATTAGCACATTAAAGAGAAAATATGTAAAATATTATAAAAAATTTTAAGTTTCTTAATTATAAATCCTAACAAACTATTATAAGCAATGGTAATGTCACTTTTGTAAACTTTTTCTGTAAAATCAAACAATAATAGGCTGTGGTAAAATATATGAATTATAATTTTTTAATGATAATAATAAAAAGTTTTCTCTAAAATAAAATCGTACTTTTTATTTAACTTAAATTAAACTAAAATTTATTTATAATTTTAGAACATTAAAAATTTTCGTATGACATGTAATCTATTTAGTACACTACAATAAAAAAATTAAATATAGTAAAGTATGATAAATTAATTTAACATGTTTTGCTTAAATATATGATAAACATAAGCGTAAGCTTTCTGCATGAGCCGATGCACAGTTAAATGCCACAGGCTTTGTAAAGATCAGTAGATATTTCACAAATAATAATTCACTCGTAAAAGTAAAGGACAGTAAAGGATCGTAGGTGAAATGAAAGCATAACAACAAATTTCCATTATAAAATGGCTGTATTTAGGGGTAACTCGATACATGTAATACATTCCACTTGTAATGTATGTGCACGCCATTGCCTGCGTAGAATGCCGTGTTCTAATCTTAGGATACATGACATTACACGTAACATGATTTACATACACGTAACATCACACATACGGCATCACACACATCTCTCACTCTCGCTCTCGCTCTCTCTCTCGCTCTCTCTCTCTCTCTCTCTCTCTCGCGCGCGCTCTCTTTTACTCGCCTCAAATTGCACCCCTTTTTCCGCAGCTTCCTTTCGTTGGCTCTCCATTCTTCCCCGTCTGCATGCGCTGAATTTTCTTTCCAACTCCCGCTACAAGAACTATCCGTTCGCTTTCCTTTTATGTTTGCTTTCTTTTATTATTCATTTTTTTTTTCTTATAATGTTTCTTACGACGAAACGTGGATGGAGCATCCGGTTCTCTACGGTAATATTTTAGTCTGAAAATGTTTTCGATCCCGCTTGAATAAGCTCCTTAAAAAATTCTATACGCGTTAATATATTTTTTTTTATATAATATCGTTAGCAAACGTCTCAACAATGTTTTGTATATCGACAAAAGAAGAATAAAGCGATGGTATAATGCGCTCGATGCACCCTCGATTGCTCGTATACAAAAGGCAATAAGATTCGAATTCGAGATATGTATAACAAATGTAAAAATATTACTTTACCGCTACGTCGCGAGATAAAATGAAAGTTAAGGTGTGCAATCATGCTGACTATTCAGTGTTCTTCGCGAGTGGCAAAAAAGAATAGTTCGCGCACCAGAGCTGGCAATATTCTTTAAAACTGACGCTTGCATGGCTCGCTGGTAAAAAACTGTTTTTTCTTCTTTTTCTTTTTTTGATTTGGTGTAACGCAAGTTGATGCCTGTCCCGATTTCAGATTTTGCATTGGAAAAAAAAAAGAAAATCTTCGCAAACACGACTTGTATGACTTTGCCAGTTCCAGTCGAGAGGCTGAACTTTGTCTTCTTTTGTACCATTTCTCGAACGACTCCATACGCCAGCACGTTTCGCCATAATTCGCGGCAACGACAAATTTACGTTATTTAGCTCTTCTCTCCTTTTTTTTAAAATTGTTTCTTCTCATTTGAAATATATCATTTGCTCTAGAAAAATAACGTAGCCGGAGCCGCCCGCGAGGCGCGGACTCGCGGTTTTATTGATAGTTTCGTTTTTATGAAAAAAAATTATTACAACCATTTTTCCCCAAGTAAAAATATAAACTTATGTATTCCCGCTCCGTCTGTCTCTCGTTTCCTGCGGTACGATATTTTTTCTCCCCTGCCTCTCTCTCCCCACCCCTCGCCGCGTTCCGTCCCCTCCCACCCCCCGACACCTCCCGGCAATTTCCACACCTTTTTCTGATTGTTATTTTAAAGAAAACGTCGTAGTCATTGTACACCGAACTTGAATTCGCGATTCTTTCTCTTCGATGATCCCGATCGATATATAAACGCGTTCCCGAAAAAAAAGTCTTCTTCCACGGAAACGCGTCGAGATGCGCCTTCTTTTTTAGATCACATACTTAATCAGTTAGTATTTTTTAAATAGTTTTTTCCCCTATGCGACTTGTACTCGACATTTTTTTTTTTTTTAGTAAATTAATGAAAGACATTTTCTCATCCTTAACGATCGCTTATATGCAGGTCTCGTTTCATCTTCCCGTATGCCGGCCGTGGAATATTACAATATGTGCTGTCCTCACGTCTACTATCGGTTTCAATTATTTCTGTAATAAATGCATACACCATTATTCATACACTGTTCGGGAAATACGCTTGGAAAGATGTTCACCGAAGTTTTCGTTGCTTTTAGAATTGTTTTTATTGTATAGAAAAGATAATCTTTTTATATATCGGTAGCAGAGATACGTTTTTTTACTTTGTACGAGTTTTTTTCAAAAACTTTGGAATCGTTATTGTTTATGATATATCCGTAATTTTCTTTCGACTATAGTTAAAAAAATATACGTATATTTCAGTATGAAAAATAAGGAAAAAATATTTTTGCTTTAGAGATTATAATAATTAACTGAAATTATCAATGTTAATTTCACAATATTCTCGTTATTCGATAATCTTAGGAAGTAACTATAGGAGGTATTTTATTGATTTATAGATTGTACGTAATGATATTTACTTAGTTATTGTTCAACTGCTTAAGGACTTTATCTACGATAAATATTGAAAATAATTCTTATATATATTTTAATAATTTTCATATCTTTAAATATACTTTATACCATCATCTTTTTGTCATAAAAATAAGCCATTCGCCCACAATCTTTTCAGGTCACACACGTATTTGACACTTTGATTATTGATACCGTCGCAGCTCCACGCCTCGAATTTCGATATTAAGTACTAAGTTAGTATACCTTCGTCAGGATATGCCTTCAATTCAAAACGAAAACGAAAATTCACCAACTCGCCGAAAAGTCCGGTGCATCCTCGCGGAGCGTATTTCCCACATCTATAATAGTTTTATTTCGTACATTTAACACCCAATCGCGAAGGAACTAGCCGTCGAAGAGCCTCGAGGAAGAAAATCAGGTTTCTCGAATGTTTCTTTTGGTTTTTTTTTTTTAGTTAAAACACGCGCTCATGCTCTGTAACAAAGTAACGTAATGCCGACAAATCCGTGCCCGTTCGGTTATGTGCCCTGGTCATTTTTTTCCCCTAAAACGAATCCCCGATTTTGATTATGCAACATCCAAGGTTTATATTATGTTTCCTTTTAAAAGCTAAAAAATCTGCTCTAATTTCAATATGATTTCTTACTTCCTTTCGGGTAAATTCATCTCTTACGTAATTATTAAATCGATAATGTTCACACAATTTCTTCCCTTTGTTACCTGCCGTCAGTGGATCGTTTTCGTTTATTATTATTTTTTTTTTTTTTTATAATATCTTATACGGAGCGAATCGATCGACCGGCCTCGCCGAGCTGCTCGATTAGTTTGATTGTTACTTCCCACTTCACCGTCCGGCCTGTGTATGTCTATGTGCGATCGACGATCTGCGTATATTTTATAACGCGCCAATGTACATCGCTGGGCTGAACTCGCAGCTTTTATCGAACGTAACTTTGTTTTTTATTTTGTTATTAGAATTGTACAATGCATTGGTTTTAATGTCCCTTTATGCAGTTACGAACGATTAACATCTATAACAATTAAGTTTACCCCTTTCCTATAACATGCGCGTTATTTTTTCATAGTTTATTTTTTTTTTGTCTGTTTTTTCGTTTTTTTTTCCGTTAAACCCACTTATATAAATCGCACCTCCGACAGTCTCGATTTAATATACGCGCTTCAACACTTTCTTTTCTATTGATGCGTTTTGCTTTTTTTCACTTTTTCATCTAACGAATGATTAACTAGCACATTTTATACGCTAAATCTAACCGGCAGAGCCGAAAAGTCGATTCGCGCTACAGCTTGATTTTTCAATAGTTTTTTTGTTTTTCTCCATTAGAGGTATATATATATATATAATGCAGTATTCGCGAAATTGAAAAAAAGCTACATGCGTTCTTTTAGATCTAGAATTATGCTTTATAGTTCATTTATCGTATAGTTTTACTTTTTTTTTACTTGATTCCTTGTTAAAAAAAGTAATCTTAGAATTAAGTACACGCCACCCGTCGATTTGTTTTCGCGATCGGACCCCTCGAAGCATTCGAGGCTCGATTCAGCTGTGCACTGCTCGCACAGAGACGTTTCTTTAGAACGTATTTCCGGCTCTGCCCTTTTTTTTTCAACAGCGATGATCGTTTTTTTTTTCTTTAATCTAATTTCATCGGATTTCTCATCTTTATTTGTTTGAGTATCTATTAACTCTGTGTTCATACGTATTATTTGATTACTTTTGCATTTAAACACGTTTGATATTTATTATACCTAAACCATTACATTGAAGGTACCTCCAACATGTTTATATTATATATTTCCTTATGGATCTTTGAAGTACGTAAGGGTATGCATAAGTTAGATAGTGATTTTTTTTTCCATTAGTGATAGAAAGGAGTTTTTTTCAAGAAGCAATGAGCGCTTTCTTTTTTACTCTTTTTTATACTCTCTACGGTTCAGCAAATATCCTTTGTCGGAGCCTCCTTTTAACCTGCAATAACTTTTCATCGTCATTGAATTAACGTTTCCTTTCAGCGGAGATTATTGATATCTATATGGAGTATATAAATTAGTGCGCTCTTTCTCTTTTACTTCGTTCCCTTTGTATTCGAAATTCTGTTAAACGTCACTCTGAGTGAATGCTTAGAAAAAGGACTAACGAGTTAAACCCGAAGTTTTTTTATTTTTCTTTCGAATTGCGGCTTATGCAAAACTTGAGTACTTAGGGTAAGAAAGTCATGCGAGTATAATTCTTTACCGATTCAGCAGTATTGCTCGTGAAAACGTTTTTTACTTCTCTCTTATGATTCGTTTTGTAACTCTCTATAAAGACCATTTGTATTTGATTAGACACGTCGTTAGTAACATAAAAAAAAACATAATTCTTATAAACAAAAAGACCAGTGAACAGAGCTTATCGCTAAATCGGCAAACAACAATAAACCGCAGACTCCTTCGGGTTAAATATTGAGAGATTCTGAAGCTCGCGCATGAAAGAACGGTGGTTCCTCGATGGTGAATTTGGCGAATTGAAAAATGGTATTAACGCGCCGTAGTTAAACAGCTCTCGATAACACTGCACCGGCCTGCACCAAATCGCCTCGTCGCGCAAAAGATTGTACATAGTGCCCTGGCAAAAAAAGTCTTTTAAACGCGTCCTCGCCGCGGGGGCCGTACATTTTCAAAATCGACGATTCTCGAAGATCGTCTTCACAGAAGGTAATTCGAAGCCCCGCGCGTTGCACGTCGTTTAAAAGGCTTTTTTAAGCGGGTGTTGTTTTTTTTTTAAAACGGAAGACTCAAATCACACATATACAAATCGTAATTATAAGAATTAACTGTATGATGCTAAATCATCGCCTCTCTCTTTCTCTCTCTCTCTCTCTCTCTCAATTCGCCTCTTAAAATAAATCTATGTATAATACATTAATGTATACGATCGCTTCAACAATTCAGATCATTAAAATTTATAATTATCGTACAATGCAAGAGTTTTTTTTTGTCTTTAGAAGAATAAGATTGAGAAGTATAATCGTCGTGTTTCGGCCGCGTTTCTCTCACTCGGCCGGTCAATTGTAACGAGAGGAAAGGGACGAGTGAAAATAACGCGACTCGGGTAATAAAAGTAATAATGCTCTATAAATAGTAGAATATTTCCTTTACCTTCGTACAATATAGTAAAATGTAATGCAATGTAAAATATCTTATGTGTGCACTTTTTGTTTCATACAAGATTCATCATATCAATATAGGACTCGACTCGCATCAACGCGAGTCGACGGATCTATAAAAATACCTTACATTCTTTTTGATTAGACCGAGATGACCGTAATTATATGCTCACTTTTAATGCAGCTTACAATCGTTCGTCAACTTATATCGTAAGATATGGCATATTACGTGTTATGTATCGAAATCCAAGGAACTTAATTGCTAATCGATTATTCTCGCTCGACTTACAAGCAAACGCAAACGAATCGCCAAACGGAGAACTCATTATACAAATGTACACGCCTTTTCACTCGCGGCGAAACTAATGATTTTCTTACAAAAAAAAAATGAAAGAAACAAACGAGCAAATCAATCACACCTTATACTCGCTCCCACTTAACAATAATCGTCATTCATTCGCATTACGCTATGCTTAACAACAAGGAGGTTTCGGATGAAAACGAAAGCGTGAATTTCTAATCGTATATAACGCTGATGTCGAAAGGATCGTAAAACTGTTCGCCGCCGTGCAATTTAGTCGGGTTCCGACGTTACCCAAATACCGAAAAAAGGAAAGCGCACAAAACGCCGTAAACGAGCTTGGTTGCCGTTGGTTGCTTTTGAACGCGCTCGAATTAGTTTCTCTCTTTCTGGCTGTCTCGTGACTGCGCGTCTGTGTCTGTGTGTGCGTGTTGTGCTCGGGCCAGTCGCGGCACGAGTGCTCGGGAAAAAATGTGTTTCTTTTTTTTTTTTTTTACTTCCGGTGATCGGGGTAAACCTCCTGCTTTTCTCAAGCGTGCGCGACGCCGCGTTTTCGTCGTGTCGGACGCAATTTCTGGGTTGCTTTTTTGTTGATTCACCGTTTTTTTTAACGGACCGACGGATTTCGCGCAGTGTAATGTAGGCCATCGGAGTTTAGAACCTCCCCTCGGATGGTTTGTCTTTCTTCCTGCACTTCCCCTCTTTCGCTCAACTTTTTAATCTCTCTTTAATAGTGGTTCATATATTGTCTTTGGGACGTTTTTCATTGCTACTTATTTTTTTTTTTTTGTTTTCGGTGTGCCGCGGCATCTTAAAATCTTTTTGCGTGGATTCAATATTTATTCTGTATATACTCTTTACGCTTAACATCCATCCGTGGGTCGCCTCGACAATCACGCGTCTTTAGGATTTTTCACATTTGGCGCTCTGCGGTAAATAAAGTTCAGTAAAAATTATTATAACGCTCGTTTCTCGATTTTAATGCGCAATACGAAAATTTAAAGAAAAAACGAACGCTTGCCGATCTTAAAAAAAAAACAAAACAAAAATCATCAATTATAATAATTTTTACTATACGTCGCTTTCGAATCATGTCGCGAACAACATTCTCTTTTACAAAAGCGAGTCAAGATCCTCAAAGTACGCGTGTCCGTCGCCCAGGAAATTAATACAGCTTTTTTGTAAATATATAATCCTGTCTATATACGTAAATATATATATATTTAATTATATTATATCTGTATATAATTTACACGTATATCGTTTTGGACATTGTCTATTTGCTGGCGGATTGAAGAAACATAACGCATTATTGTCTCTAGCTATTATAAAATCTCTTCACTTACCGCCGATATCGACGATAATAACGACTCTCTCTCGTCTCTTCTTATACATTTGCGTTCCATCTGCGACTCGAGCAGCAAATCGATCCCGGGGACGATTAATCGACAAGTCTCCTAAAGCTTTCCCTGTATTTTTCTCATCCGCGTCACGCATAGTTATATTAATTATAAGTTTAACCATTGCACGATCAACGGAAATATTTATGGTACGGGGAGATCTGCGGACTCGCCGCTGGGATACAACCATTAATATCGCGCACTTGGCGCTCACTAAGTCTCGCTAGTAAGTCTGCTAAGGTGCGGTGCTTTGTTATTTTCTTATTCTTTGCCCGGGGGAACACGCTTACGTTACGAATATACGAATATTCGCGTTACACAGACGGTTATTTTTCTACGACTTTTCATATCTATATTCGGGAAGAGTGTACGAGGATCTATATGCACAGATAGACAATTATTCATTACGACAATTTTTCTTATTAAAAGTTGAAGCTACTCTTTGAACGAGTACGAGAATATTGAATACTTTATAAATTAAACATCACGTACAAAAATTGAGGTGTTTAAATTTCTTTCAGTTATTGTTGAAAAACTGCTGCAATTTGGCCTCTCGATTTGAAAAATCATCCAAAATCAAAGCCGTGCCGTAAAACTCTTCAACTTTTAATACTCGACTTCGAATGCTAATACGGCTGCAGCAAAAAATCGAAACCCGATTAATTTCTCCAGCTGTGCCATAAATTCCAACTATACATATAGGGGATGTCCAGCTTATCTTCCTACGTACTAACGATAATTACGGGCGTGTAGTTCTACGAATAATCTTTCCGTTTAAATTTGCTTTTTACTCCCTAGACAGGTAATGTATTAAGTAACAATAATAAATGTATCGACGGAACGAGCGCTGATGCGTTCCAATCTCTCCTCGTGACACAGAGCGACTAATCGAGCTAGTCTGAACGTCGTTTTTTAAGGGTATATAATAGCCTTGATTGATCCGGGCTCGTTCGTCGCCGCGCAGCGTCAATACGCATACAATAAAGTGCAGGTTACAACGTTTTACTTTTTTTTTCTTTTAATCAATTTATATATCTTGTATATTATCGTACTTAGGTACCTTTACATTAACGAGTTAAGTCAAGTGCGTACAGGAATGAGAACCGTGCCGCGGAAAAAACCGGCCATTTCGCGCGCGCGCAAAAAACGGAAGCTGCTTTTTGTTCGTTTTCTTCGTCTTCTGCTTTATTTTATTTTATTTTTTTTTTATCTTTGAAACGTGCAACGGCAAACGGCTACGTTTATAGGCGTCGCTTCATGGACACGTATTTTCTTATATTCTGCTTTTTTAATATTCCTAGAGACGGAAGATATTACGAAGAGACAAGAACCTTTGGAGCGGCGGGATAATATATTGTTTTTCTATTTTTTTTAATTTCAAGCGCGACGCGACATTTTGCTTTCTGCGATGAGAGCAGCGTGTTATTTTTTTTTTCACTGGTTTATATTTGTACTTCGTCGTGCAGTATAAACCACGAGGAAAGAATCTACTGATTTAGCACCAATCGAATCATTTACACTTGCTTATTTAGCGGGTTTCTTTCGAGGAATAGGTTACTTTAAGAATTTCACTTGAAAAAAATGATTGACGGCTTCCGTCTGTGTCAAGCATTCTTTTGGCTGCGGCTTTTCATTGCAAATTCAATTCGTCGACCTACCGAGAATTTGATTCTGTGGAGAAGCTCGTTTTAAGCTCTCGGCTTGACAGTTAATCTAGAATTTCCAGAGTTAGAAATTTCTTGTAGGCCATTTGCGCTTGAAATCAAATCTTTTTCCGACTTTTCAAACGAAACGCTTTATGTTTCTTGAAGGTGAATGTCAGCGCAGAAGCCAATGGATTTTATATAGAAAATGTGAAGTATATTACGTCTTAATGTTTCAAACTTGTTGATTGAATTGTAGTTTTTTGATTAGCTTAAGTGATAGTTTTTAATAATTGCCGCACCTCGCAAACCTATTGTTTACTTTGTTTCTCCTCTATGCTTATGTATATACCTGCAGTGTGAAATTTCTAAACGTATTAAGTCCTAAAGAGACAAAGATAGAAAGTTTTATTATAAGTTAAGTACCGGGCGGTTCGCATGTTTAATATGGCTTTCTGCCTTTCCCGTTTTCCTACCTCCTTTAGTATGCGGATGACACTTTGATTATGGATGGTATCGTTTCAAAAACTAATATTACGTTTTCTTCTTTTTTTTTCATCATCTTATTAAACACTTAAACATACGTGACTATCAATATATCATAGTTGAGTAATTCATGCGCTTGCCATTGTGTGGCGCGATTTATAATCAATAATTGTGTACGTAAACTAATTTCGTATTTAGCGACATGTGTCTCATAAGTTTAGATAGCAATATCAGAAGAATGTATAAGTTTTCTCTCAAACTTGTCTTTCATTTTTCATGTTACTTTTTTTTTTTTGTCTCATATAGTAAAATCGCTAATCGAAGCTCTGTTGATTGTTTCAGGAGCGACCGCCTCTGTCGCCGTTCAAATTCAAATCAAAATTCTTTCGTTATACAAAAGCTTTGCTTCACGCAGCGTTTTCAATCGAAGGAAATAATGTTTTATTTTAACTTTGGAAAAAAGCGTCGACGAAACTACGTACACGTCGTGCACCGCGAGTGTTTCTTCTTTTCCGCGTATACGTATATCTACGTACGTTCATCGAGCGCTTAAAGTGGTGTACGCGTGAATTTCATCCGTATCCGAAACCAAATCCAACGGAAATGAGTCGGACAGACATCAGGAGGACCTCGTCCTTCTAAAAATAATGCTCTAAGAATGATTTGTATTTCCGCACGCTAAAAGCCAACGCGCTCGAAGACTCGTCGTCGTCGTCAGCGTTTGCCGACGCAATAATTTATCGAATCCAATTCCTGCCTCTCTCTCATCTCTTCGCAATCTTCGCGCTTGCATAAATATGTGTTGTATACGTGAATTATTTCCTCGTTTTTGCACAATTATTAAAAACGCCTTTGGGCTTTTTGTTCGTGGTTTATTATTTTTTTTTTTTTTGCTTACTTTTACGAACCTAAAAGAGAGGAACTTGACTTCTTTTTCGTCACCATTATCGTCGTCTTCGCGCGGTGGTATCTTCCCTTATCTTCCGGTAGTGCCGTTTTTTCTTCAGCTCTTCCTCCTTTGCTCGCTGCGTCCGCGTCTTCTCTCTTCGTCTCCTCGCCTTCTTTAGCATCGGCCGCGGTTGTTGCTGCTTCGTCAACTCTATCGGACTAATTCTTCGACGTCAGGATTGTCACGAATTCTGCAAATGAGCAAACAAAAAAGGGAGATCGAGATTAATGACCGACTCGTATGCTTGCAGGTGCGTATATATATATATATATAAACGCGCGTTGCGAGACTAGTCGAGTTAACGGGCTTATTTTTAAAAGCGATTCGACCTACTTTCGCGCGTCGCGTCGCGCGATTATTAGCCGAAAGCTGCGGAGGCGAAAGGAGCTTGCCGTTTTCTCGGGGAACTGCACCAACGGAAAGTTCCAGGCTGGGGATCTCGACGGGGTCGATAATATGGCGAAAAAGTAGGAGGAAAGGGTAGGAAGAGTATAAGTGCAGCCTGGTGGGGGAGGGAGAGGTAAAGAATCGAGAATTGATAGTTATGAGCCATGGAATTTTAAACTAAGTTTTTGGGACGCTGAAATTTTGAGCGGAAAATGATACGTTTCTTGCGGATTGATTTATGCGATGTGTACGCTTTGCCTGTGTCGTCTAAATTTGGAATTTATGGGAATTTTTATACCGCCAACTCTAATTTATAGACTCCGGAGTTGTGAAGTTGAATGTTATTCAAGGAACGTCTACTGCATAAGAGTATTTAAATAGTTTACGAAGCGATCTCGTGAATACTTTATCTCCGTCCCGAGTCGCGCATTTCGCCAAAATTTTTCAAGCCACACTTATAACGATACCACGCGTACGAAAAGTAATTAAAGGGTGCGATTGCGATAGCGGCAAGTAAAGTAAGGTAAGGTAATTGTCAAACGAAAAAGTATCGTTGCACTTAAAATATGTCAGGGACAATTTAAGCAGGGTTCATAATGAAAGCAAGTAACAGCGGTGTAAAAATCATAGAAAGGATCTTCTCTCTAGATTAATTTGTAAAATAAGAGAAAGACCGCTTTAAATTGCTGCTGTATTATACCCATTAAATAAAGATTATTAAAAAAGAATTCGAACACGCCAAGCTTCCGAATTACGATATCTGTACAACAGGTAAACATGCGCCCGCTTCATAAATTTCCGAGATAAAACAATGTTTTGCAACATTCTGCAACATTTTCCTGTATATTCGAAATCCATAAAACTGCCGAGGCTGCAGGAGCAGATGCACCAATGCGCGAACCACCGAGAGATACTCGGACGGGGAAATAAAGATTGGAGCACGCAGAAGGCAGGGCGAATGGAAAATAAAGAGAAAAGAGAGAAGGGCGCGGAAAAAAACAGGGCCGAGCGATTATCCCAGCCGAAGTGCTCGCGCAGCGGCCTTAATGCGGCAATAAAGCAAAAATGCAGAAGCGCTTCAACGTCGGGACCGGCTCCCAATATCGCATCCTAGCCGGGCATAAATTCGCAGCCGGCTAAAGCTGCTCGGGCGCGTAAATAAAAAGCAGATCCCGCGCGCCGAACGCCGTATTTGCACGCGTCGACGGCCCAGTTTCGCGCGCAGCGTGACTCATCTAAGTAGTTCGCCTGAAAAGTCCTCGCCTTGGGAAAGGCGAGAGAGAGAGAGAGGGAGGCCTTTTTTATTAGTTTTTTCTCCCCGCCGTGTGCGCGCAGCCTTCGCCGAAAAAGACGAGCAGAACTTTCGACGATCAAAGTTGCGCGAAACGCCGTTCTTTTAGAACCTCGAGTTTTTCACCTTCGGCCGGCTGAGGCCTCGCGCGGATATACCGAGAGCCGAGTCGATTTTACGCCGAGGTGCCGCGAGACCTAATGCCGTTCGAGGAAACTATTAATTTTCTCGATTAGGGGGGGAGTTTCAGCCTGCAAATCAAACGTCGAGTTCGAGCGGGCTGCTTTATTTTTAAAGTTCAAGAGCGATTACGGAAATTCGATTGTTTCAAGTGTTTTCGAACTAATCCAAGAAGTTTCGGTAAAAATCTTAAGCTTCTGACTTAACTTTGTTCAATGGTATTATTAAAAATTACTGCGTTTGCTGTAATTGTTTCGAGAGTTACGCTAAAAGCGAAGCTAAATAACAAAGGTGCTTTTGAATTTGTAAAAGTTATACTTGAGCGATAAAAAATGTTTACGAGTCTACATTTTCTACGAGGATTCTTATAAAGTAAAGAGCATAACACGAAAAGAACATTACGGGGGCACTTGATTACCGCTCTAAATAGAATTAAAGCACGTTTTAAGCGTTAAATAAAGAATTAAGTTTCAAGTCGTGTCGGAATATTAAAACTCTGCTCCCCGAAGACGTAAAAAGACCATAAAAAAACTTAAAAAAGTAAGAAACACTTAATTTAAACCAAATACGACCAATAGACGCAGACTATTCACCTCCACTTCTCCCAACACCCGACGTTCGTCCAAAAAAAACATTCGAAAAACAAGTGCGAATTCCGAGAATGCCCGAACCTCGATGCGCAATCCCCGAAAAACAAATATTTTCCTTAGTTCCCGGGCCCGCAAAATTTGGCGGCAAAGTAACAGCGAAGCTTGGCTCTCTCTCTCTCTCGCTTGGATTCGAACCGACCGATCGCGCCAGCCTAATTAGCCTCGGGAAGCGCGCGACGGCCGAGCTTAAACGACTGCGTGCGCAGACTCGGGGCAAGAAGTTCATTAAGTCGCGCGGCCATTTAATCGAGCTATTAATTTTCCCCGCCCGCCAGGAGTGTCGGAACTTCTCGACAGCGCCATTTTTCCCCCCCCCCCCCCCCCTACACACGGAGGATTCCAATTTTCTTAGCGGGCGAATGCTGGGTGTCGGTTCCGCGCGGCAGGTGCCGCGACTCCACTTTTTGCGATTAATGAAGTATCGAAAGGGTACAGTGTAGAGTTGCTTACTCGGTTGAGATTAATTATTGATTTGTCATTGGGGATAGTGACAAATGTGCGGATTTCAAAATGCGACGATCGAAGTAATTAATTTTGTAACCCCATTAATCTGAATGATGAAATCAAAGTTCACTGTCAGCTTTGTGGAAGGGACACTTACCCTCATAATTTACCATTCCATCCCCATCCAAATCTGCTTCCTTGATCATGTCGTCGACTTCTTCTTCGGACAGTTTTTCGCCGAGATTCGTCATGACGTGTCGCAATTCCACTGACGATATTAAACCGTCATTGTTTTTATCAAATACTCTGAAAGTTAAAAGGAAAAAAAAGGAAATTATGTCGTCGATCAATAAACTCATTCAGACTTTAAAACCAGAGTGTACAAGACTATTTATTGAAATTAAAAATTGAGCGCCACTCGTAATCATTCGAGAGTAATTAATCGGTGTAATGCGAGAGAAGTGAAACTTTTAATTCAGTAGAGTGATGTCGCGTCTAGTCGGGCGAACTGAATAATAATCATAATCCCGAACCTGAAAGCCTCGCGCAGCTCATCCTCGCAGTCGGCTCCCTTCATCTTCTTCGACATCATTTGTAGGAACTCGTTGAATTCTATTGTGCCATTACCGTCCTGATCTACCTCATTTACCATATCACGTAGCTCCGTCTCTGAAAATAGACAAATCAATCAAGAGTATCCGTTTGTGATTAATCAAAATTATAAAACGTATAAAAGATGTGGCGAACGTTCAAATAATAGAGTAAAATTGATGTTTTGATATTAAGTAAGAGACTTACTTTTACAATCAATTTATGCTTCTTAAAGTTGTTTTTATAATTAGATTTAATTTTACTAGAATTTGAAAGCGCGCTGATTAGGTTTTGTTGTTTTCAAAGATTAAAATAATGATGAAAATGAACAATAAATGAACAATGAAAATATCCATTCGCAACTACTTTCATGCCCATCAATTTCGAGATTCGAGAATTTCAATTTCAAATTCGAAAGTTCAATTCGGTAAGAAGGTATAAATCGATTACTTTACGTTTGTACGTTTGTAATTAACAGCGTCGTCAGAAGTTGTTTTAATAGTTTTTACGAATATTTTCTACTATATTGCTGACAAATAACTAAAGCCTTATTTACTTATTTAAATTTTGGGTAAAATAAACGAACTGGTAATAACGTAGAATATCCAACTCACAGTCAAAGTATAACAGTTTCATTGACATAAATGTCGGGCTGCTATTCCTTATTTACTTTGAAATCAAAAGCAACAAAATGAAAATTGTTATATGTGCTAGGCTTCTACAGGAAGCCTTGAAAACACCAATTCTTTCAAAGACGAGGAAAATTAGCTGTAGGTAACTATTTACGATTTATACATTCTACTTCCATTGCACAAAAGAGCTTCATTCCCGTCGCGCAGCTCCGAGCTAATTAAAAAAATACCCGCAGCAATCCTGCGATTCCCCCCACGGTAAAAATCGGAAACGCCGAGAGGCTCCGGCGTTCGGTTGCATCGAGGCTGCTTATACGGGATCGCGTCACGATGTAAACGAGCTTTCGCGTAACCTGATTCGTCGAAGCCGCCCAATGTCGGTCCGTTAATTAAACTTCGCCAAGCGGCGGGGCCACTAATTGTAAGATGAAATAGCGACGGGGTATATACAATGCACGCGCAAGGTCCGGCGGCGTCGTAGCTCGTTACGCTCAAGTGCGCGCCTCTCCACGCATTCGTTTAGCCGGCGAGCTTTTTCCGCCGCAAGCTCTCGCTAATGACGTGCCCTTTCTCGCTCGGGGATTTAATTAGACGCTCTCCCGGCTAGGGGATTTGCCGGTGAAGGAATCGTAGGTTATATAATTGATTTTTTCATTGGTCTATCGAGCTTCCGACCGAGTCGACGGGGGTTGTCTGAGCAGACTGAGCTTGACCACTGAATTTTAATCTATCCGTGTACGAATCGGTAATTTTTAAGACCCAGGGGATTGAAACGGGATCGAGGGTATATCAGATTTGAAATTAATAATGTTGAATATTCAACATATGAAAACGTTTGCGTCACTAGAAACGGAAATAAGCACGGATTGGAAGTCAAATGGTTTCAACTTATATAGTTTAAATTGTCTTAATTATTGTTGATGTTATCTATCTAATTGCTTGATCTTTTAGTACATTTTAAGTACTTAATGAAATTGTTGGCAAATTCACCATTTTCTACCTTCTTCTCAAGTTTATTTTTAAATAATGGAGACTTACTGTAAGTGTTCCTTGTTTTAAAGCGACCTAAGAGGAAGAGAGGAAAGTTAAAGTTTCTTCCCTGGACATGGAAGACTTGGGCGTTTCTTGGAAATATTTATGAGCAAAATACAGCATTGAAGACGTTTGTTGGCTTCTTATTTTGCAAGTCCACTAGTATTAACTAAAACTATCGCACAAACTTTCATTTTGAGAAGGAAGAGCGAGTCTTACACCTAAAAAAGTAGTTACTGCATAATCATTGCTTAGAAAAATATAGCGTAAATTCGCACTTAATTCAATTTACTTTTTAAAATAAATGATAGATTACGAAAAATTGAAGAAATTGTGAAAACGATATATTTTGAAGGTGTAAATCATTAACCGTAAATTGAAAGTGCCATTTTATAATGCGGCAGAGGATGAATTGCCAAATGTGCGCTGCAAGAGGTAGAAACAGTGGTCATAAGTCACTGTCCAATACGTAGAAAAGAAGAAAGATGGAGGTTTAAGGCGAGAAGAGTGGCAAATGTTGGGTATTACTCAAATAAACAATTCATGTACAAAAGACGTTCGAAAAGTAAGCAGCATACTTCTTGCACTGAAGAATGAACTTGGAGAAGAAACAACAATGTATAAGAAAAATGTCAAAGGAAGAGAAATAAGTGGATGAAAAAGAGAAGAGCTTTTGCGACCTAATTAATTGGATTTATAACTCCGTAGCTTCTATAGATAATTGTGATAAAGTTGTTTAAATTATTAATCTTTTCCAATGTCATAATATAAGGCAACTTTTACGTTCAAAAAATGTGCCCTGTACAGATTCTTATAATTTACAGCTCATTACTGCGTTTTTAGATTAAAATTTTAAAATTTAGTCGTCCATTTAAAATTAAAGGAGGTATAAATTCAAAGTAAACAGCAATTGTTTCGCGCAACGCAGGCTTTGTGCTCGTATTTGATAGTGCAGAGCACAACACGCGGCGTCCCTGAATATCACGCCGCGATGATATCTCTTTTTATATACGACTGCACTTCTGGCTCAAAATTTATTTTTGATAAAGCGTATCTTTCATTTCGAAGCTCGACCTTAATAATGTTAGACACAAAGCGCCAAGTCAGTTTTCAAGAAAGGGGGCGAGCGCAGTTTTTTCCGGAAAATTTTTTAGCGCTTCCCCGTAACGCAGAAAGATGACCTTATAAAATGATAATCTAAGGGCATAAAATGAGAAGAAAAGATACGACAGAGGAACGGATATAGACATAAAAAGCAAAGGAACGTACGGGCAGGAGGAGCATAAAAAATAGACGGTAGAAATGGCGACGCTTCTCCTACGGTCCAACTTTATTCGCCGCGGGAAAGAAGACGAAAGTGTGCCGCGCGATGCTCTTTTTCCCAAGCGACTTCCTTCTCCCGAAAGTGTATCCTCTCCCGAACAGACCGCGACCTTTCCTATAATACTTTTCCGCGGGAGCGGCGCCGCGCTCGAAACTTCCGTCGATATTTCATTACCGACCGCTTGGCGTTTCTAATTATCGGACTGCTGAATTGCAAATTAACGATTGATCATCGAGCCGGCCGACCCTTCGTCAACGTCCAAGTTTAAAGGCCGGAGCCAAGGCGGTGCTCTGTTGGTAGAGCTTTGTTTTACGACGCGAGCATCGATCCTTTACACGGTTTTCTATATTCTTGCCGGGAAAACAACGAGATGGCAAAAGCAAACTTCTGATTATGCATTGGAGTTGTCCTTGTACCTTCAGATTTATTCTTTGCTTTGAATAATTTTTTGTATAATTTTAATGCGGTAATTTTATGGTTTTGGAAATTTCAGAAGCGGTAACTGATATCGTAAACTGAACTAAATTTACGTTTAGATTGCCAAAACAGTTAACTGCAATATATTAGATTTTGCAGAAACGAGGAAACTTTTAGGCTTCATATTTCAAGTTTAATTACTCGCAGAAATTGAGAGCTGATTACGCGAGCTTGAGTGGATGAACTTTGGCAAACGAATAATGAATTTCTGATGGTATAAAACTGCACTTTGAAAAAAAAAAAAAAAAGTTGAAACAGATGAGTTTTCCCTGGCAGATTTTCACTCACCGGATGGTCTTTGTCCCAGTGAACGCATGACAACTCCCAGCTCGGCCATCGTGATAGTGCCATCTTCGTCCTTGTCGAACAGCATGAAAGCCTCTTTGAATTCTGCGCAAAAAAATAAACGTTCCACTTTAAAAATAATCATTGAAATTCAACGATTACTTTGGTAAATAACTAACTTATACATTCCTGGTCACGCAATGAATAAATGAATATACCTTGCACGCTAAAAGTCTATCGGCATTTTCAGCAAAAATTATAAGCGCTTATTTCCGTTGGATCCCGAAGATTTTATTCGATTAGTATCTAGGAAAATTCTTATTTATTTTTCGGCTTTAGCGTTTGCATTATCTGCGCTTGTTTTATTCGATGCATAAACCGCTCAATCTTTTAGAAACAATACTGTCCATTTTAATTTTTTTTAAACTTTTTAGCCTTTTAATTCGTTAAAAACATTGAGTTCTCAATCTATACGCAACGCTTTTAAGAATAAATATTTATTTTAATAAAATATTAATTTTATATTTTGCTACATGTATACGTGCAATTTATCTTCTGCAAATATTGAGGTAATTAACTATATAATGCCCGCATCCCACTGCACTTCAACGTCGCAAATAAAATATTTATTTTCGTATTAATTGCCAAAAGTGTTTCGTATTAAAGTCAAACGCTCTCGAATACGAAGCAGAGCTCAATAATTAATCGATCCCCGACGCGCTCCTTTAATCCCAAGGAATCTCACGCACTTCCAGAATCCAGAAAGCAACCATTCACCGCGACACCCAACGCGGAAGCTCGTGGCGCGCGCGAGAGCAAATCGTGAGAACCGGGCACACCGCCAGGACTCGCGGCGCGGCGCGCTTTTCTCAAATGCGCTCTTATAAATTCTCGATTCGGCACTTAAGCCTCGCCGCCTGCTTCTCCCGACCCCTCCGCTTCCGTAAATGTTTACGCGCGCGAATCTCCGACTTTTAATGCCCGCGCGCCGAGCGCGAGACTGCTACGCGCGCCGGTGCCGCTTATTTCGCTGCGTGCGCGCTTTTTTATCCCCCGTCAGTTTTTTTTTCTTTTTAAATGCGCGCGGCGTGACGCCTTTTTATTGCTCTCTTTCCCTCGTCCCCCGGGGGGTGGCGGCACATCGAACGATCGAGCGAAACGGACGCGAGAGACGATTCCTTTCCGCTGACATGCATGAGATTATGCTCGCGCGACTGAGAGCCGAACGGGGGATAACAAAGATTTTATGTTTACGGTACTTCTTTTTCCCCCTCTGCCCCCTTTTTCGCGCCGGGAGATATATCGCGGATTCTGTATGACGCTCGGCGAGCGATGTTCCGCGCTGCGCTGCTCTCCGGCTTTTAAAACGGAGACACGGAAGCTTTATGGTTGCGCGCGCCGCGTGATAAGGTGCGAGTGACTGTTGTGCGAGCAGCGCTATTATTCAAATTACTTCGTGAAGATTTGACGGAGATACGCGGGGCCAATTTTTGGGAAATCTATGTATGCGGCGTCGGTCGGTGTATTTTCATTAATTTCGTTGCGCGGACTTTTCGTCAATATGTACCGGTATCAACCACTCTCGAGTGTAATTGAAGCGAGCAATTTTTTTTTAGGGATTGAACTGCATTTCGCGCAGCTTTTATAGGGCGTAAATCGAAAGTATTTTTTTTTACTTAATAGCCGCGGAAATTTTACGGTTTGGCACGATGAAAGCGAATTTCGCCACACGCGGAGAATGCAGCATCGTCAAATTGGGTTTATTGTGCATCATAAATAAGAATATCACAATGAAACAAAAATAGCGATTCCGTAAGAAGAAGCGCTTGAAATGCTAAACGATGCTTATTAAATTTGCAATGCGATCGCATTAAATTTATTATTAAAATTACTTTTTCGTAACTCGCAAACTTAGGGAAAAATTTTAATTTTATGAAGGTTCGAACGAACTTGTTTTTCTTTTCCGGATTTTCATTTTCTTGAACGGTATCCAATTTTCTCCCTAACAGGTAAGAGAAAGGTTCCTATATTGATTTTCTTCCCGTGGAAAGCTATCAAATCATTTATATTTTTTATGAAAAATTCCAAGAAACTGACTTTGTCGTATACGCAAGCAGGCATTATACTCCGTAAACTTTGTGCGGAGTTTATTTATACTTTTCAAGACTATGTAACTATATATGCAAGTATTCGCGCGCGCATGAAATTTCTTAGAATCCCAAAGTACTCCGGCGGCGTCGTAGCTTCGAGATAAAAAAGGATTCAGCTTTCATTCTAAAAATATTCTCGCCCATTTTCGAGATGCTCACACGAGCAAATGACGAGCACATCAGACGATACACAATCTCTAGTCCCTCGTCAGGCGCGACTCTCGTCAGCTCTTCAAGGGGGTCGCGGCGTGAGAGCTAAATCTCGAATGTCGTTCCGCAAGCAGGTGCAGCCTCTCGACAGCGGGCCAACTCGGCGTTTTCCGCATTATGGAAATCGCTAGACGCACAATCGTCGTTCGCGGAGAAAGAGAAAGAGAGGGAGAGAGAGAGAGAGAGCTGTGCAGTCGAGCTTGAGGCCAAAGGCGCGCCGGAGTAGTCGCTGTTGGCGCGATAAGTGAAAATCCGCATTTCCCTAAGTCATTTATGGATGCAAAGCGCCTGCGAACCTGCAGATAACGAGGCCCGAAAGAAAGGAGGGAGGAGCAAAGGTGAGGAGAGCCGAGCCAACGGCAAAGGAGGGACGACGCGCCTTGAAAAATGCATGCCAACTTTTCATCGCGAGGAAACTTTTCCGTTATGATGCCCGCGCGGAGTTGCTTGAAAGCAAAGGGAAGTTATACTCGCGACAGCTCTTCTTACTGATCGAATTAGAATTTTTTGTGATAGTGGCAGGGCCTTCAATTTTACGTGCCTGTAGCTAAAATTGACAAAAAGTTGATCAATGCACGATTCAATAAGAATTCACGTTCGACTGCGAATTAAATTCGTATTGGCAGCAATTGAATTTATTAATATTTAGAGATACTAACTACCAATAAATTAAATTGCTGCAATTACCTGTCTAGATTTGCGTATAGTAAAAAAAAAAGTTAATTCTAACCGACATTTTTAAAAGGAATTTAATTAAAATTTAATTAAGATCCCTTTGACGTTGCGTACGGCGAATGTACTCGCTTGCGACGGCTTATCCGTAAACGACTAATTTAACCCAAGCTCAGCGAGCCAGCAATTAATAGCCCTAAAACAGCCAATCATGTAATTCAATCACAAACAATTCTCAGTCGATCGATCGCGGGCCGCACTTTGCCGCGGCGAGCACTGCTCTCTCTCTCTCTCGCGCGCTCGGGGGGTCTAAAAAAAGCGCGTAAAGCACCGCGCCTTTACGTCAGCGGGTGTATAAAAAGCGATTCATTCACTATCGCGCGGCTGCCGGTCGCTCTCGCGCGCGCCTCTCGCGAAAAACAAGGCTCCGCATTCGGGAAACGCCTATACGTCGCGCGGGATCTGTTCATTCCTCGCGGTGGAATCCAATTTCATTCTTGATACGCGGCCAACAGTCTCTCTCTCTCGCGCGGGCTCGCGTTCCTTCTCTCTCTCTCGCTCTCTCTTTAAAATCGAAAAAACGCACATGCACTCTTTCGAGCGCCTCGTGTTTGCCCCCCTTTTGTTTCCAGCCTCGGAAAAAGTCGGCTGCGGGATGTGCTTTGGACTCAAGGTCTCCCTCCGCGGCTTATCGCCGGAGATTCTCCCGCGCTCTTTTCGAGGCTGCGAGAACGGCGCGTAAATCTTCGAATATTGAGCCGATAAAGACGTGGGCTTACCTGCAACTTGGTCCTCTGTGAGCCCGTACTCGGACTGTAACAGTAAAGCAAAATATGTATTAGTGCGCGGCGATAAAGCGACGCCATGGGAGGGTTTTTTTACGTTGGGTTCTTTTATGGACAATGGTAATAAAATGTGTGCGAGTATAGTAATCGATGTTATGAGCTCGAGGGTAGTAAAATATAATATTGAATTTTGTTTATCATTGATAAAGATTATGCATTAAAGGATTATTGAGTGATAAAGGAGTTTTGTATGCAATTATTGTCGATGTGAATCTGAGTACAGTTCCCTTTTTGTTTAAATAGTATAATTATTTTGTGCTGCTTGTGCATTCAGAAGCTACATAATACAATTTATTTTGTTTAATGGCATGACACTGTTAATAATTTTATACAGCTTCTCGGTTTATTCCCACATAATACGTTATCCAGTAAAATATAATTTTGTTTTGAACAACATTTAATTGCGAATGAATTATTTCAATGGTAGTATGTCGTAAAAGCTGTTTACTCTGAAAAAAAAACTGTTTTTCAAAAAGTAAAAAGCTTTTTAAAATACAAATTCAATATAAATCTAAACGAAACAGACGACCGAAAACAAACGTAAACCCGCAAAACTCCCCAGCTATTTTAGCCAAAGCCATAAAGCTTTCCTCTCCCAGCAGCTTTATTCTTCTGCTCCGACGGGCGGTTACATCGAGACACGCGAACGATTTTGCGAGCCGAGCGCAGCTCTCGAATATATCAACAAAACGCGACAATCCGCGCGCGCGCGCGCGCGGAAGGGGAAGGAGAGAACTCACGGAGAGCCGGCGAATCTGGCAGTCGATCTCATTGGTCAGCCTGCGCAGCTTGTAGTACTCGTGCGTGTACTTCTTAGGGTCGGCCATTTTACGGAGCGTTCCTCTGCTCGCCGGGACAACGGAAAAGGGCGCCGCTCGCGAGCGCGGACAGGAAGACTTTGGCCGATTGCCGCCCGCCGGTGTCTCGTGCCGGGAAAACGCGTCTCTCTCTCTCTCTCTCTTTCCACTATCCGCCGACGCACACAGAGACGTGCCTCCGCGATGATGAGAAACGTATACATATATATGCGGAGCAGAAGGAGAGACCGAAGGCGGAACGGGGCTTTTGTAGGCGAGGCGGCGAAGAGACGAGCCGCGCGCGGAAGCTCTCTGAAAGAAAGCTCCGAAAAGAATGGACGCGGTAATTGGAGCGGAGCTTCAGAGAAATTAAAAGGCCGCGCGAGGAGACAGCGTGGGTCGATGTGTGTGTGCGCGCGCTCACCTTTGTGGAAGCGCTCGAAAGGAATAATTTAAGGAAAGGCAAACAGGGAAAAACTACAAAATTTTGGAAAAACAAGCGAGATCTCTGTTTGCGTATTGTTCCGAAATGCGGGGGCGCTTTCAACGCTCCACATATATTTATACTTCCCGCGCTTCGAAAGTAAATACGAAAACTTTGTCGGTAAACAACGAAACGCCGCAGCTTTTTCGAGATACGAGGCATATAAGCGCTCGCGCTCATTTCGAAAAGAATTAATTGCTTCGTTAGCGGATTCCGAACGGTTATATATGCTCGCTGCATTATTTATCCAGGCGAGCGCGGGCCGCTTCCCTTTGTCCGCGCGGCAGGTGCCTCGCGGAGAGCCGTAAATATACGGCGCCCCGCGCTAAATGGAGAGCCCAAGAGTCGGGGAGGGGAGAAAGCGAGCATCACGCCGAGAGAAAGGCACGGACGAAAGGGAGGAGGTCACTTCCCGTATTATTAATAATACCCGCGGCGGCCGTCGGGTCTTAATTGGGTCGTTGAACGCGGAATTCCGCGAGCCGACCGACGATAAAAGTCCGCGAGCTCGCGCCCCGCAAGGTCGCTCTGCGCGAGAGACCGATAAAAAGCGCGCGGGAACGAGCTCTTGGCGGGGGGGACGAGGCTTTTCGGCGAGGCGCGCGGCTGATTTTATTTTTATGCGCTCCCGCCCGCCTCAGATTTCCCGCCGCGAGGCGCGGCGGCGTTATAATCTTTGTTCTCTTTAAAAATAGAATTTTGAGGATTTGGGATTTTCGAAACTAGAATATCGCCGCTGTCGGTGCGCGAAGGTTTTCACTGTAATAAATGCTTATTATTACTTGCACTGCTTTTATTCTCGTAATAGTTATTTCGAACATTCGCGAGGAAAATGAAAGTGTCTTTAAAGTGGTTAATATTAGCAAATATTATAAAGCATTAATGATATAATAATAGTTTTATAGTCTTCTCTGTAAGAGTTTTGCAGGTCGGTAAGAATTTTTGTCATTAAGATTCATCAAGTGACAAAGTCGAATTCTCATCTCTGCAAGCTGGCAGATTATCAAGCGATCCATCAGGCGGACTGTCCCCTTCTCTCTCCCTTGCATCGCGTTAAAACAGTCCCCGTGTCGTTAAAGGGAATTAGGCAGTCCGCTAATGTGGGCTCTCGGTTTTACCTCGTATCTCAATATTAAATCCACTCCGGAATTTCTGCCTGTCCGCGGAAATCGTGAAATTATTCACGGAGTCGCATGCGGGGCTTATTTAAAGCGACGAAAATTGGAGAGGGCCGTTCTTTTTAATTATGAGCTGATATTCATCGGTACTGAATGGAGTTGTTGCTTTGAAATGAAATGTGCCATTTGCTGTAAATTTTCTTTTCGGCGGGATTAGCTTCGAAGCGCAGCATTTTTTATATTAATTAATCTCATGAAAAGTTTTATATTTTAATTATAGACTTTTTTTAGGTATCTGGGTCTTGCCATATCAGACTGTTTCTACTGGAAATAATTTACATTCCTTTTAGTTTATTATTAAACTTGTGTAATCATTTTTTTTTTTATTGAAAATTACTTATTATCATCTATCGAAATGAAAGATGGACTTGATTACTCGAATGTTCGTGTTCCTGATTATTGGCAAAAAAAAAAAAAAAAAAAATATCCATTCATATTTTCTTCCCTTCATTCTAATATCGAAGTACTTTAATGATCTCCGTAATAACACATAGAGAGTGCGCTTATAAATATACAAAATGCTCCGTACGTGCCAAGAAGTAAACGAGGTATTATTGTCTGAACGCGTAACAAAGAAAGTTATTAAAAGACTCACTTCGTTTATACGGCTAAACATTATTCGAATATCAGAATAACGAATTGTGGATTAAAAAAATTTTGTTACGTATTTGAGAAAGGCAATGACAAAGTCGCAGGTGTGTGCTCACTTACCTCGCAATAAATCAAGTTAAAGATTTGTTGGCGAGGAATGTAGGTTAATTGAGCCTCTATTATTTGTTCCGTTAAAGCCTTCTTAAATCCTTTCGTAACAATTGACAAATGTAGGCTCGCAATTAGTAAAACATATAAAACTATACCTTTTTTTACTATACATTATTACTACATTTCTTTTATATATACTTAAAAAATCTTTAAGAAGACTGAATTGCAATGTCTGATTTTAAGCCATCAAAGTGTCAAGAGAAAAATGTAATAAAATGTTATTATTTATTTATCTAAACAATGACCTCTTCAAACTTGGTTAAATCCTGGTTTCTCCGTCCGAAAATAATGACAAAATTTCGAATTCCGCATCGTGCACATTCCCAAGCCCCGAGTAGCTCAGGCTAGACCGCACTCGATTGTGTCCGCTCCCGGTCTTGCATGTCTCTTAAAGTACGACACGTCCCAAGTCATAACTCTCATTGTTTAGCTCGGAAAAATTGCCGCCGACCGCGGAAGGGCAATCGATGGCGGCGCGTCCGTTCGAGCTCAAAATTATTCCGCCGTCGCCCCTAAAGCTTTACGCGCCGCGCGCCAACCTGTTCCCGGCCGAAATTTACAGCGGAGCCGCGCTTTGTATCCGCGAAATCAGCCCGGCCAGCCGTAACTCTCACCCGCGAATTTGTAAGTCCGATGGACTACTCCCTTTCGCGCCGTATAAATATTCCCTTCTCTCTCTCTCTCTCCCGCCTCTCGTTCTCTCTTTCAACCTCGAAATTTCGAAACGAACGACGGCGGCCGCGGAGCGAGCCGAGAGACAAGGTCGACCGCGCGGCGAAACTGGGTCGAGCCGTTTCTCTTTTCTTTTTTCCCTTGGCTTTCTTTTCCCTCGGTTCTTCTCTCGGCCTCTTGTAAATTCCCGAGATGCCGGGATTCCGACTCTCTCCGGGAGAGGGAGGATTCGCGAATTTCCGGCCGCGCCGAGAGCTGTACACGCGGCTGGAACGTGCAGCCGCCCCAACCAATCGTTAGACTTGGATTTACAATGGGTGCGCCGAACGACTGCACGTCACGGAAGCGAATTCTTTTCTGCGCCGCGGCTTTGATTATATGCTTATTTCGCGGGCCTCGAACGGCTCGACGGCTTTTTCGAGTTCGCCGCGGAGGGGTATTGTGGCGGACGGGCGCGTTTCGTTTTCGTTCACCTTCGTCGAGATTGATTAGACTTGGCCACTCGCGGGGATCATTGTTTTCGTCGACGAGGTGGAATATTCGACGGTGAACGTTCGTCGCGAGGCGAGATTTTTCTGTGTTATTATTTATGAGATGGATGAATTTGAGGTTTCGCCAGGATAAGTATTCTTTGTGAAAAAGCGCATTTTGCGCGCGAGAAATTAAAGCGCGTTTGTAAATAAATAACGATTATAAACGTTCGCGCGTGCAGCTATTAGTACTTTCATCTTGCGTGATTAGTGAGTTTTATTTTTGGTGAGCGAAATATTAATATGATGAGGGTCTTTAACCTTTTATATACAAACATAAAACTGGATAATTTTAGTCTCGCGACGACTTTGCCCGCTGAAAGTGAAAATTGGCAAAACTGTGTAATTGCCAGTGAATTATTCATATTTCTCGAAATTATGTTGTCGTATTTCATTAAGATGAATTCGAGAATATAATCGTAAATGACAAAAATTAAGTATCAGCTTTCACAACAGCAATAAACAAAGCTTCGGACAGTTGAAAAATTCGCTTTTAAGTTAATAAACATTATTTTTAATCCACTTTGCAAACGTAAATCTCGGAAAAACTACAACTTACGCTGATTTTTCTTATCGATCCATCAATTTTACTTGTCAGCCGCCTCAGCCTTCCGTACTCGTGCGTGTACTTTCGTTCCACATCCGTCATTTTTCTTGAATCAGTGAGTTTACAAGTACCGCAGAAATGCACTGGTAACAAATGAACTTGAGAAATATAACGTACAATTAATTGCACTTTCGGTCCGTATTTCACGAGCTCTTGTCCGCCTTACACTTCGCAATTCAACGTTTAATAAAGATAACGTTTTCGAAAACTTTATACCCTCCTAGACACTTCTATTTTAAGCAGTCCGCGGCCAATTCCGAATTGTAAACAGCGGCGGCGGCGGCGACCAAGAAAGCGGAGAAAACAAAATGTTTTCGCGCGAAATATTTTTAACTTTCACTTTCTACAAAAAAAAAAAGTATTCTCCCACTTCCAGCACGACAACAATAGCCACTCTCGCATCACGAGCACCAGCACTGAACTCTCCAGCTCCGAATCGCCGCGTGTCTACCGTTATCTCTCGGTACCGCTCCGGGTATATAGCTCATACGCCCGCGGCGAAGGCGCCGCAACACATTTGTCAATCGCGTATCCGTCGGCACTGACTCACGGCTCTCGCCTCATAATTGCGCCTCGCGCATTAAGGAAGAAGAGGAGCGAAGAGACACGCGCGCCTTTTAAATTTAGATCGAACGTTCGAGGCCGGGTGCCGCCGGGGGGCGACTTTATGAACGAGATGAGTTCTCGCGACTACGCCGGTTTATCGCCGTGCGTGTCTGCCGACCGATTGGCCCGGCCCTTTTGTATTTCGCGCGCATACCGAGCGGCGGCTGCTGCTGCCAAGAGAAGCCCCGCGCGCGCTTGATATACGCGCGACGAGTGACACGTGCGCGCGCGCGGCTGCTGCTGCTCCGAGCGGATAATGGCCGGCTTTCAGTTAGCCCGGCCTCCGGCTCTTTGAAGATTTTCGGAGCGGACGCTGTGTGCAGTTTGATGGTCGGCCTGGCCCGTAAGGTATCAGCGGCCGGCGGGCTCTGCGACGCTGGGTGAAATATGCGGGCGAGACGCCCGAGTACGGGAATGCGACGGGTCTTTGGCGGTTTTGGGAAAGGCGCTTAATTGTCGCGGCCGCGGCTATTCTTGAAACTTTATAAGACGCAATATCTAATCCGATAATTTACTGGACGCGGAATTGAGTCTTTGAGCGAGACGGGAACGTATATAGGTATGTTTACTGTTTCGCTTGTTGTGATTTGCGGAGCTGACTTTGGGATTTTTACTGGGTTATTTACCATTAAGACAATTCATTACAAAATTGTTCTTTTGCTTTTTTTATAATCAAAAGAATTGTTGTCGAGTTAACATTTTTGAGATCGCCGAATACGACTCGATATTTTAAGTTTTGGATCTTTGATAGATTGTGTCTTGTAAAACACGTCAAATTTTTAAATAAACGTTTTAAGGCCCTGGACCCCACGAGTTTCAGAAGCTCAGACCTATCCATTTTTTACTTTTTTCATTAAAAAATCATGCAGCGCTTTGGGTTGTGAATCGCACTCTCTGGTTGGTGGTCTTCACCGCTAGGGGGATCCTCCTTTTTTCCTTTCCCACAAGTGGAAATGAGAACGAGGCATATATATACCCGCACATCGCTGATTATTGTAATAAACATCAAGGGAACTAGGAACGCTGAAAAATTTACAGAGCGAAGAAAGGCTTTGCCTTTCTATTGCCTTGGAAATTTTTCAGTGATCTTAATTACCTTGATATTTACAATAATAATCAATAAATAAATCATTGCGGGTTATTTCCATGTGTCTGGATTCTGACAAATGCAATTCAGAAAACGACATATATTTCAAGCTACCTTGAATTGGTGACTGAAAAAAATGCTAATCGGTCTTAAGTTAGTTTTCCTAAATAAAACTGTAAATCAACGTTTAATCTTGATGCATTTAAAAAATGATCGATTATTATTACATTATTTCTCTTTTTCCTTAATACGCTTATAATTCTATCAATCGATAAATTTCGTCTATTCCATCACTTCGGAATTATTGTTCAATTCTGGTCCCCAATTATTTTAAAAACAGTTACATACGCGTCTGAATCAAAACTTGAATTTCATTTCTTTGAAAGCCACCATCGACACCAATAAATTAGACGGAAGCAAGCTAAGCGCGCGCCTTTCGGCGTCAAATTCATTGAAACGATTTATTATCGAAAATCATTTCAATCAGACTAACGAGAGGTGCTACAAAGCGCGTTTACCTGCACAGCCAGAGTTTTCCGCGCCGCGTATTTCATTTCCACGCGGAATCTCGTCGGGACTCTGGAACAGAGCGGCGCTTGCCGCTTGTCTCCCGCATTAACGGCACGTCTCTCGGGAAGCTTCAAGCGGGATATTGAAATTTTTTTTCATGCACTTTCTCCGCTATTGAATTGCCACCGTCGCCGCTCCGCTCGCTACTCGTTTTCCGGGAAAACGCACTTTTCGAGCTGCTCTGCAGAAGAGGAAATAAAGAGATGCTCGGGTTTTTCTGCTCTTGTAAATGTAGTCTTTTAGGACTCGCATGATGTTTCATGGAAATTTTTTTAACTTTAATTATAGTTGTAGCTTGAAAGGGGTTTTTTTTAATGGACTATATAAGTACTTTTCATTGGTGAAATTTTATTTTTGTAAAAGATACATGAGACTTTGAATATATGTGTGTTTCTACTGAGGCAACTTTTCTGGGCTCATTAAGCTGTTATTATATCCTTGTTTTCATGTAGAGAATTTAATTAAAACCTTTAGAAAGAATTTCAATTATATTTGGTCTACTATATTTTATAATCTAATTTTAAGCGACAATATGCATGATTAATGTTAAACTGAATTTTCAATTATTTATACATTTCTAATAATAAAAATATTTGTACCACAAATTATTTAATTTGTCAATATGAATAGTAAATTTTTGTTGATAACAATTATCACAATCGGACGTAGATATTATATTGTTTCATTTATATTTATATCTATTATAGCAGATATTCTACAATTAGATATCAATTAACCTGATTATTGATATCACGGAATCCTAATAAATTTACGGGATTTCAATGTTTCACTTTTATTGCTCCTACACAACGCTTATAAACCCCAGTTCTAAATTTCGACAACCTATTACATTTATCAGTATCGAATAAGCTAACAGAATCTCCGCGCGCTTCAGCTCCCACGACTCTTTTGCTACATCATTGTCCGCTCGGGGGGGAAGAGGCGGAGGGAGAGAGTGAACACAGTCGCGTGCGCGGGTAAACTACGTGCGCTTGCGGTGCCTATGTACTTACATATAGCAGTGACGCGTCAGCACTCTCTTTTTGCCCGACACACCTTGGACGCCAGTTGAGTGTTAAGGACCTATCGATTGATTGTGTTGCCGCAGTACCCAACTGGGTCAGATTAAAGAAGTAGAAAACAAGTTTTTCGCCCTCCCCCCTCCCCCCCCCTGTCCCGGATATTAAAAATTTGACGCGACGCGTCGTGCGCGTATCGACAGAGCGCGAGAGGCGAATTGCTCGCCGAGACATTTTAATCATCGGCGAAATGCCTTCTTCTGGTGTACAGGTCAGTCGATTACCGCTTGAAGCTAATAAACGAAGCTGCGGTTGAGCAAATATTTTGATCCCTCCCCCCTGACATTCTTCGGTACTCATTAGAAACTCGAGACACACTCCGTTAAAATCTGGACTTCCGATTATCCTAATCCACTCGGGATCCAGTTAATAATTCACGAGTTTGTCCCAGCCGCCCGGAGAGCGAGAGACGCGCGCGTTTTCAATTGTTCGAATTCCATCGCGACTCTATATAACTCGCGCGTATATAATAACGACTCCCTCTTCACCGGCTTGTCTCTACGTCCGCGCAGCTGCAGTAGACGCCGCCGCGGCTATTTCCGTCGCGCGCGACGCCAAGCGCGAAAGAACGCGAGGATGTCTCTCTTGCTTTACGGCTCGCGCGCGCATTAAACCGCGACGTCGACATTGGCGCTTTCGTTTCGCAAGCCCCGCCGCCCGTCGATTCGGCTTCGTTGATTGATCTCGAAATTTCGATCGGGGGATGGGTGGGGTGAACTGCGGGGACCTTTGCCGTTGGCGAAACAATGGCGATGGGAATTACTTCGAGTTTCGTTGAGGATGTAATTGAGAGCGATAATGTGGGGAATGGATCCGATTGACCTGCTTCTTTGCGATTGGTAAAGCAGTAGAGCGAAGGTTAGATCGATGAGAATAAGTTCGTACGTGAGGTTTTCAATAGTTAATATGAAATTAAAATTTGTTTTATCTGAATGGATGATTATATAAAGTAATCGATACCCTTTTAATATTTTAGAATTGATTTATCTGTAGTAAATTTTAAATAAGCAGTAGATATTGGGGTAATATTACAGCTTGTTTCCATCATATTGTAAATGACTGTTATATAATTATATTCAGTTTGCGATAACTAATTTACCAAGTACAGCTGTATCATTAAGCGGTGTAAAATCTTAAAAGAAGAACACTATAAAGATAAGATTGCAATTTAATAACTGTTAATTAACTCAGCATAATTTACTGAATATTTTATTGCTGATACTTCTTCTATTATCTAGATAGAATTAGCATAGGACCCATCTCAATTATGTAAATTTGAGTTTGACTAAGCTAATGAATGATATTGCCCGAGAAGGGTGTCATAAAAATACTTCATATATAGTTTGCAGCAAAATTAAGTACATCCAACTTAATATAGGTTGCATCTTTTTTTCAAAGAGGCTGAAATATATTTTATTACATAGTTACGTGTAAATGGACTAGTTTCCTTTTTTCGTGCTTTATCAACATCCTGTGTAACAAGCCAACTGCTAATTAGCGGAACCACTTCCCTTTGCGACAAAAGTATGAAGTTGCATAAGAAAACTTTTTGTTTTCTCTTGAAGAGACTTTAATGAACATCTGATGTAAAAATTGTTTATTTTATGATGTATGAAAGACGTAAATTATTTTTGAAAAATTTTTAAATTAATCAACCTACTCCCTTTCGCGTGATGAAATTAGTTTCATTAAAGCAGAAAATGGAATGTAGCCTGTACAATTTTTGTGAAATTGCAAGTTGCAGCAGTTCTTTTTTTAGTTTAAATTGCGGGTTTTCTAATCAAATTAAAGGAAACTAAACGGCTCAAAAACTAAGTATCAAGTAAGTATGTTTTTAAACAAAAAGTAGTCTTAATACACTACATAACTCAAACTTTTCGCCACACAAATTTATGTCCTCGTTACTACTTCTGTAATGCTTTAAATATTTGAAACGTTAACTGCACGATAAAAATTGATCTAAGACAGCACTTATATTTTTACGACACTGTGCTACTTCAAACTTTTCTGGATCAATTTATGCAGCTATAAGAATTTGATTCGCTTCGGACAACGTAATCTATTGTTCTGTGTACAGTGTAATTTTGTGTGTAATGTGGTGATACAAAATTCTATTCATAAATTTTAAAGTGGATGCAACTGTAGATAATTCTCAAAACATTTTTTAAAACAATTTTTTCCAATATCTTGAACAGCAACAGTCTTAACCACCCAAATTTCTGCTCTCCCACTGAATTATCAAAGCAGCCACTCTAAAATGCAAGATTCGCCCCCCAAATAAAACGGCATGTTCCAGGTACTCACCAGATTGATGGTGACGATGAGGTCGTACTGTTGCCTCTGGCCCTTCTTCTTGTTCTTGCCGGTCTTGACGCTGGCGGCTTTCGGCGTGACCTTGACCTGGCCTTTCTGCGCGCTCGGCTTGGTGGCGGGCTTGGCGGCTGTCTTGGCGCCCGGTGCCACCTTCTGACCGGCGGCCAGAGGCGCCTTCTGCCCGGCCGCGCATTTCTGATTCCCGTGACTTCCGTCGGCCGGTTTGTTGCGGGCCTGCGAACAAGGAGAAGACTCGCTTTAGCCGATCGTTCCGACTCTGCCTGGCCCGCTTCGATTCGCTTCGATGTACCGGTATTAAATACCTAGACTAAAAGCAACGTTAGAGCCTAGTCTATCCGTCAGCTCTGTTTCTCTTCCTTCTAGCCTGGCGACGCTCGAAACTATTTCGCTCAACGTGCTCTCGTGCATGGCTAACTCGGCCAAAGGCTGCAGCTTCGTCCATTCGAGACTTTAATCTCGAGATGGGCGGAGCTCGAGCTCGGAACTTCGGGGATCGCAGGTAAAAAGCCTCTTTCTTTTTTTGTTTTTTTTTTTAGATATAGCACATCGCTCAAAAAGAAAAAAGTTCGCTGGTATCGAATGTATACAAATGTTATCCTACAAGCTGTATGTAATAAGAAACGTAGGGCACTATGTAATATTCTATAGAGGAGAAAATAATGAATTCAGTTTGTCTTGGCCCCCAACTTGCTAGTCTACATGTCGCTCCGCGGATTGTTAAGGTTTCTATTGTTCTCTGGTGGTCTACTTGAGGATCTACGCGGCTCTCGCTTATGTAATGAAGCTGCTCGGACTGGGTCGGCTGTTTCTTTTGTACGACTGCATGGTCCGGCTACGGTTTTGCGAATGATTGTGTGTAGAAGCGTGTTGTCTCTAACTAGAATAGGCGAGAACGTTAAGCAGCACTTTTTTTTTTACTGTACCTCGTGTCTGTGTGCACAATCTCTTTGGAAATAAAAAATATAAAACGGAAGCAACCTCTGGAGGGTCGGCTTGAGCCGTTTCCAGTATCGGCATTATTGCACGTCATCTCTTAGCCGCATCGTTTCCATCTTGCGGCTCTCGGAATTCACGGCGTCGGATTAATCTAGCCGAGAAATTAGCCAGTTCGTATCGTGTACTTGCCCCCCCCCCCCCCCCCCCCCCC